>OOFC01012671.1:1394-22194 GCA_900323345.1 Pseudochromis fuscus | reverse complement strand
AGTAACAGTGGTAAAATCGGTAAAGGGGAATTCCAGTCCCACATCACTTGTGTGTATAAAGACCCCAAAATGACATGAATGCACTAACTAGGTGATAAAAAGTTGCACTACCTGTTGTACCTTGTTGTTGTACAGACAATACTGTTGTACTCTTACCGTGTTGGTAAAAGATAAAACTACGTCACTGACGTTACCTCGGAGAAAAAAATAAAACATCTGTTCATGTAGCTTTGAACTGTGACACATGGAGTTGGAAATACATTGTTTTCAACGAAGGCGGCGCAAATACCAATAAGAGCTACAGGTACGTATGGTACTGTATTGTGAATGTACTAGCTTGTTTTGGGAGTGAACGGGGTTGTCAGAACGTTGGTTTGTTTTCTGTTAATAAAGTTTTGACTGACTGACTTATCTGACTGTTTTGTTGACATTCACTTTAGTGCAGCTTCATCTAGATGGATGATAACACAACCCCAGACACTACAGTAGTTTCTATACTATGTGCCCTTTATATGAAAACAGTTTTAAAATAAGTCATTCATTGAAGGTTTGCCTTATAATCTGATGCACCTTATAGTGCGTTAAATACGGTAGTTACATAGATATCTACAGCCAGATTTGGATGCATGATTTCTTCTTGTTTTGCTGAATTCAAACAACCCCCCCCCCTGCATCCATCCAGACGTATGCTCTGTTAAAAGCAATAGAGAAGTTCTTCAAGATCTGACCTTTTGAGTAAATGTTACCACACTTCTTTTTAGACATGAAACTTAAATAGATTTCTGATTAACAGAAAGGGATGCATGACTGAAAAAGGTTATATACCACCTGGAAAATTAGTCTCCGTCAGCTCAGCCAGTCATTTCTGAAAATCTGCACACTCAAATTTTGCACGCACCCCAGGATTACCCCGTTTAACTTAATGGTGGCGACCCCTGAAGAAAGCAAACACGCTTACTTCTCATCCCCAATGTCCTCTGTGACTAGTGAAACAGCAGGGTGACTTGTTAGACAGCTCTGCGAAGAGTCTGATAGCTACACCCCCTGCCATGACACCGACTCCGACATTAAGCCGTGTAACTTGCCAGCTTGCAGAAAGCTGCCCGTATCCAGCTATTCCATCTGCAAGTCAGATGGAGCCCAATTATTAAGGTCACTGCATTTAGTTTTTGGAGTACTTCATGACTAAAATTAAAGCTTAAATGAGATAGATGGAGAGACAGAAGAGGAGAGCATAATGTGCTCATGGATAGCCCTTACAGTGGAGCTTTGTGGTGTTTACAGTTTGTCCGACTCTTTGCGTCATGGTAACAGCTTCATCAGTGCAGGATTCAGCCGCACACTGAGATTACTCCGTGTCGTTTAACTCCTCATTTAACACTTAGCCCTTTTCCCAGTGAACCTACTTCTGAGTGATTTGCAGAGAAATATCAAGTCCACAATCTTTTTTCCTTAAGGTGAAGCCAGGCTGAAAAAAAGCAGGTGCACATCATGATGCATGTCTGTGCTTTGATTTGCTTTGAAAACAAATTGCAGGCTGGCACTCACCTGCAAAGCTGCACTTACACAGCTTCATCGGTCTTCATGAGAGGTTTGCCATTTCAGAAACCATTTCACCTTTGATATAAACAAACTAGATTCAGTAGCTTCTGTATTATTTTGTTTTATGGTTGCATGAAGGTCTCCTGGGCCCAGATGTATAAGACTACATGTCGGTTTATGGCTGAAACTATACAGAACACAGAGATATGGAACATATGGTTTGATTTAATAAATTTCAATCTCATTTCTACTCCACACCTAAATGCATGTACAATCACCCTTAACCATCTGTTTGCACAATAGACCCGTGTCTGCTCCACTGCTCCTGTTTTCTTTATATGATTTTGTTGTTTGTGCATCATTTATTCATCTGGCTTCAAGTGTGAATTTAAACTAGAAGATAGCTGCACACTTTTTTCCAGAGGTCATACACCTGATAGACACACTGGTATCTTTACAAATCAAACCTCTGATTCAGCCTTACTGAAGATTTTTTTGCGCTCATCATATTGTAAGACCACACTGCTACCAGGGGATAGGTAGCCAGCTGTGAGAGATCAGAAAGCTTCCTCATTTGCTTCCTCTGCGCTTGTTGCTGCCAGGAGATCAGCCCATAGGGGACTGCAATGTAAAGGGCACTTCCTGTACTGCAGCCAATGAAGGCTGTTGAGGTGTAAGTGATCCCTGATCCTGCTTTCTAGGGACAGTCAGCTCAAACACGTCTGCTCGGTACTTAGGAAAGCAGCCAGGTTTAAAGGGGGTGGGTGGGGGAGTGTCACTCCAGTGACAATCCTGTCTCAAAAAGCCTGTCCTCAAACAGGTCTGCTTGCTGAGCAGCAGATTTACCAGGGCAGTAAAACAAAGAGGAGAGAGAGCAGTAACACAGTCCTGTTTCCTATTCAAGCTTGGACCAGGGAGGATAGCTGCAGAAAAGGTCCCACTGTCACTGAGCAAGAGCAGTAGGCCTCACTCCCCTCCAGGCTAATGTGCTTGGGACAAAATAGATTTTTTTTTTTTAGTACCAAGGCTGCAGTTGGCTCTGACTTGCTAAAGCAGCCTCCGAGCAGAGACACCATTATCTGCAGTGCCCCTCGCCCAAAACACTGGTGCCCAAAGCCATGCGGGCATAGAGTGTGTTACTGATTTAAAACTGGACTTGTCTGAAGTACCCTTACCAGTGAGGCAGCAACAGTGGGAGAAGAATAACACACCGTGCTGCTGTCAGAGGACAGTGTGAGGGTGGGGAGGAGGAGGCACTGTCACTGCTAATGCACAGCTATGCCAGTTTCAGATAAAAATAGCTTAATCTTAAAAACATAGGTTGTTGAACATAATTAATAGATCTATCCCGTGTAGTATATCACTGAGTGCATTCAAAGGAAGGTGTATGAAAAGTGAATCCTGTGCTAAAGTGCCTAAACGTGCAATACCACCACTGGCCACTAGAAGTTGACTCCAGTAAACTTCACAAAATACTCAGTTGAAATGAAGACTTTTTCTAAAAGTCAGTTTAATGTCATTAGCTGAAGTCACACCTTTTTTTATCACTGAAAATAATTGTATACTTAAGCCGATATTAGCCTCAAAGATCCTCCATGAGACCCACATCTTGTTGCTCTCCAGCTCCTCCCTCCAACCCAAATATAACTTCTGGCTAAGATGGTGATGCCCAAATGTCAAACTCAAGCCATCAAAACACTAGTCCACAATCTAATGGGTGATGCCACTGTAGCAACATACAACAAACTGACCCACAATCTTTCTTTAAGGCTGTTGGAAGATAGCCAATATCATACACCCTGCTTCAGAGACCATTATTTCTTATTTATGGCAGCTGGCATCATGGAGATCATAAAAGATGACAAGCAGGGACCCATTTTTGGCATGTCAAGACTTTATGGCTCTATAGTTGCCTAACGTCACACAAAATCTGACAAATATACTGTGTCGCCTGCACCGGGCATTACCAAGCAGGGCCATCTCCTTCTCAGTTTAGCGGTGAAGTTTTAGGTATCCTCAAAATACCCAGACCTCCTCCTGTTCATGAGCAGCCTTTTCCCCTGCCACAGAGCAGCAATGTAAAACCTTTAATAAATGGACCTAGCGTCTTGGGAGAAGCAAAACAAACATCATTTGTACAAAAATGCTGCAGATTATCACTGTAAATGATGCCGTTCTCCGTCTGGCGGTCAAGTGTGTGTTTTTAGTTAGTCGCCTGGGATAAAACAGCACTGCCAGTTGGGCAGGTTAAGTAAAAGTACTGTAAGATGTGTTACTATAGCAACCCTCAGATGAGCTTGTGGTTAATGAAGCTGGATATATACACAAGTTGCGGGATCATAATTAGCTTAGTCCCCCAGGACAAGGGAGGTGGCAGCTTTACACTGCCTACTTGCTATGTGATCTGCAGAGTACGTTTCAGCCGCAGCAGCGTTGTAATATCAGGCTGATGATCAAGAGGTGTGGATTCATCTTAGATCAAATACACTCAAGTGTTTCTAATGCTCAAGACTCTGCTGCTTTATTTTTCAAATCAGAAAGCACTGTTTATCTGATTAAACTGTTAGATGTTTGGCTCCAGTCCCTCTTTTTTTGTTTATTTATTTTGTTGGTGTCCTCAGTCCACTGTGTGTCTTCTTTGCAAGTCTCTATAGAGCAACTATTTTAAAAGACAAGGAATTGTGTTATCATTTGGATAAATGTCAAATATTCAACACTTATGGCCAAATCCCACCCTTCCATCTTTCTCTCTCTCTCTCCCCCTTCATCCCTTTCCCCTCTCATTAGCAGTCTCCTCTCTCCTCCCCCTCATCACTCCATCCCTCCTCATTTCTTAGTCAGATGGGGTTTTGCAAGGCAGAAGGTCACAGAAATGTCTCTCTTACATACACACAATCTCCCTCTCTCTTTCTCACTGCCCCCCCTTCACACACTCTTTTTGCTCTGTCTCACATGAGAATGCATACATTATTAAATGTCTCTTCCTTTTTGTCCTTCCGTTCCATCTCTCCCAATAGTCTCTCTTCTTCTCACTCCATCTCTCCTCCACCGAATACAGTACATATATTATTCTTTTTGGCCAGACTCTCTGGACTGATATGATACAAGAGGTGACAGATTTTGGGTTGTGACCTAAAACTGCAAAGGTACCCCGAGCAAAGAGGCAAGCAACCCTTTCATCCCATTGCCTTTGAGCAAGGCACCCTACATATCGAATAATCTGGTTTCACAATACCTCCATGTCTGTGCACTTAAATAAATAATAAACACAATATAAAAAATTGCACATTTTTATCTATGTATTTTTAGATATACAAGTTGCATATAACAGTGTGATGGTCTTGTTTGTTGGGAGGTTTTGTTTTTAAACCTCATTGTACATCTCACTGGAGTCAAGCAGGTGCTACTGCTGGTATCATTTGTGACTGATGTGACTATAAACACTCTTTTGTGCTGTATGGATATAAAAGCACTTGGATGGGGCCAGGTTTCAGAAAAATAACACTAGTCCCACTGTCGCCCCTTTCAAATCCAAAACTGATCTCTGTGAGTTAACTGCTATGTCTGATCCAGTCCAATAGCATCCCCTAGTTGCCATAGCAACCCTCAGTCCCCTCAAATCGCCTGGTTGATGTTGCCATGTCAAGAGCAAATTGTTAAGTTTGCTTTGGTTTACTATAGTTGTCTGCTAAAATATTAATAATAATGCATGATGTCATCATAAAACAAAGGAGCCAGAAGCTTGTGTAGATGAAAAGTGAAGATAGATAATTGAACGACAGTGGGAGACCACCTGTGACACGCTGCATCAGTACACCTACTGTTTCCCTCTAATTTTCCCTGTTATTTTTCCATCTGTTAAAGTTGATTGTTGTCAGTTATTCTAGTCTGTCATGTAAAACAGCATTCTGGTTTCTTCTACTCACTATGACATTCAAACTAATTTGTATAAAATTGTGCCCTCACTGAGATTTGTGAAAATAAACCACATTTTAATTGCATGTTTCATTTCTATTAAAAACTACTTTTTAATCCTGTAGTTGTCTTGCTTGAAGTGAGAGAACGGTGAATTGTACAACGGTCCTAAAAACATTTAGGGTGAGTGACGGCAAAGAGAAGGAGAAGCAGGCAGAGGCTGTGTAGCTGTGTCGCGTCCACAAAGGACGACAGCAGAGAGGCAGGATCAATAGTCCCACTCTGTGTTTGCTCTCGCGGCGACATAAACGATGTGACCCCACCATAACCACAGAGATTAGTTGTCACAGTCTTGTCAACGCTACACTTCTTCTGTCCAAAGATGACTGACTGTGATTGTGTGTGTTTGCATGTATGCCTGTGTCCGTACTGTATATCCTTTTTTAATAAGTGTTTTGCAGATTATAAACTAAAATCTGAAGAATCAAAAGCTATAAAGTAATCATCATGGACTCCTTGCTTGTGATCAAGACTTCAAATCACACACATGCACATTGCACATGATGCTTTCTTGGAGAGACTTCAAAACACCCTTTACAATACTATTGTTTCTTTTAAGCTGACAAAGCTGTATTCACTATTTTCTACTGTGCAGCTGATGCACTGCTTATTAGGAGACACTGCTGGGGCTTCATAGAGCACTTCAACAACTACAGCAGCCACCTGTTGGTTCTCATTCTCAGGTCCTCTGGGGCAGGTTTATTATCATCTCTCCCCAACCTCCTCAGGGCTCAGCTTAGCAAAACCCTCCCAAGAATGACAGTCGGAGCCTAGATGCCAGATATCAAAATAATCAGAAATGAATCTGTTCCACATGAGTTGCCCGGCTTTATGCATTTCACTTGCATGGGTGAAATAGGATGTGACCTTCATAAATGATTGAGCTCTGATATTTTATTAATGTAATGTAGACAGTGGTTTTCCTCATTGTATGGACTGTAATGCAGTGGAACATGAAGCATCAGGTACTAATATGGTTTGTTTATTTGCACATTAATAATCTGACTTAATGGCATTTTACTCTGATTGAAACAACAAAAAAGGGAAAAGCGATTGAGTGGATATCACCTGTTTCCAGACACAGTGGTTTATAACTTATGTTGGTGGTGATCAAATATTACAAAACAATATCTCATTGAAATACTTTGTTACAGGTTAAATGCCTCAGGTGTGCGTATATAAGTTACCATCTCTTGTCCACATTATGGAAACACTTTACCCAAGAAAGAGAGGATTAGATTTTAAAACACCCCTCTGTGGGTGCAGGTTTTAATAACAAGACAGTGTTGATATTTCACCACAAGAGGGCAACACTGTCCAATGGCATCTGAAGGATGTAACGCTAATATTTAATGTGTGTATTTCTTTCCACGGTAATAATGTAACAACTCTCTCATAAGTATCTCACAGGTAGGCAACTTATCAGACAGTTTATTGTATTTTCCTTGTTTGTCATCTTTCTCTTTCCTCTAATTTGTCGTCATCCTGAGAGGGAGGAAGTAGTGAGGCATAGTAAAGATGCATCCTGCCACAATCAGACCCAGTTGGTCATAGTTACACTGATATCCTGGACCAGTTCAATTAATATAGCTCAACAAAAGCTTAAATGTTCTTGTGCTTGTGTATTGAGGAGAAATGAGTTGTCTTCACAGGTTGATAAGTAGCTGGTCTATCACATCTCATCTTCCAGTGTGTTATTTTCTAAAGCAGGGGTGTCTGGAAACTATTTGTTTGTATATGATAAACCACAAGTCCTCATTTAACTGTAACCTAGCAACAGATTGTCCCGCCATTTCTTTGCTGTGTGCTCGAACGGCGTCTAAAACCCTAAATAATGTCTGCTCACCTTAACAACTGCACTCTAATAAATAGCCTCTTCTCTCCAAAAGTGCATCTATGAGTTCAAGTGTGTTCATTTTATTGTGTGTGTGTGTGTGTGTGTTTGTGTGTGTGTTATCACTAGCAGAGCAGTGAAGTTAATTGGCTTCAGCTGAGAGGAGAAGCAAGACAATAGCTTTAAACACACACATGCAAACACACACATACACACTGTCAGAAAGAACTCCCATAGAGATATACACCACACACACACACACACACACACACAGTCCCGCTGCGTAGTTTGGCTGAATCCAAACACTGAAGCGTATTGTTGTGTCTTTATTTAGACACATGGCTTACATGGGCCACAACAGCGTCAGATAACAATGTCTGGATGTGTATGTTTGCGGGTGTATATGAGTGTTTAGGTCACTGGGGTAATATGCGGCCCATAAAACAGGCTTCATGGTTAAATAGCTACGGTGCACGGCAGGAGAATTTCGCCACCCAATTATATTTTTACCTGCCAATCTTGTAGAAAAGCAGAAGTGGGTTGTCTGCTAAAGGTGTGAGAAAAACTGACACAGCCAACAACAACCTCAGCAGCACACACATTTCCCAACATCGTGCAAATTTGTCTTCCCCCATGTCTTCCTCCTGCCTCCTCTCCCTTGTTTTCTGACTTCCATTTTCACTCAATCCCTTTTTAAAAATGAAAATCTGTGTCTCTCTCTCAACACACACAAAAAGAACAACTCTTTTATTATTTCTATTCTTGTTTACTGATGCTGTTTGGGATGCAAGATTTTTTAAATGTCGTCTAGAAGTTGTATAGAAACAGACATGGTCGGAGTAGTTTCATCATGGACGTGCTCAAGCACCTGTACTCAGAATCCAATTCTACACACACACCAACACACACACCCACATCCATGCTAATCCAGCACCACTGCCTCTTAGGCACTCCTTGGTGAAAAGAGAGAGACAGCAGAGAGGGGAAGAAAGCGGGAGAGAAGGAGTAAGAAGTGAATTCAGAGTTGAAGTGTTTCGTCTGCGGGCTTTGCTCTCCGTCACATGCACCTCGGGGGTTGATATATTTGAAAAGAAATATTTCAAAATGTGTTTTTTTTTTTTTTTCTTTGCACCGACCGCCACCTGCATCGTCTTCAAATTTGAGTGAACCTGAATACCTTATTGGTTATTTTCCAGACTGAATGGCTTTGTTGAACAGTGCTATTTGTCACAAGGGAAAGAAACCAGGGTTCAATGGCCCAGCCTCGCCCCATGAAGGTCGTGTCCAAGGCGGCGTCCTGTTGGGTACTGCTGAGGTAGTGTACTCTCTGCTCAGCTGGGGGTAAACAGACGGACAAACTGTAAACACAAGCATATGTACTTTTGCACTAATGTGCTCAGGAAGACTTTTATTTTAACCCCTTTTGAAGTTAATGTGACCCTTATCTTCACCCCTTAACTTAACCTAAAACTTACCATTACTCTGCCCTTTTCAAAACTATGGATGAGCTTCAAGTACTTCAACTAAAAACTGGTTGGACCTTACAATGGCAGTAAGACAGGAACACACACACTCACTCACACACACACACACACACCCCAAAGTCTTCTGGTGGAAATGACTTTCAGATTGTTTCCTCACAAAAAAAAAAAACACTTTCACCAGCAGAAAAACAAACACTGCATTTATCAGGATATCAGATAGCCAAGGCAGAGATAGATTTCACTTACAATACCTATGTACATTTAGTACATTTTAACACTATGTATTTGCAGAAACAATGCATTTCCTTTTCAGCTCGGGCCCCATTTTCTGTAAAACACTGGAAGGCTGACACTGTTAGATCAAGGCAAAGACACATGGGGATGATACAACAATGTTTTGGGGGCTTTTGTAGCTCTGCTGCTGAGCTACCACTTCACCCTGACATTGTGAATTTTGAAACACTTCAGACAAGTGGAGGCACAGTTCAGGCAGGCAAACCTACTAGGTCAAAACTTGTTCGTTTTAAAGAGAGATCTAAAAGTGAACTGAAGAAAAAATGATTTTATCCATCGTTACTTTACCATTCAAATACGGGAGCTGTATTGTATTGTGTGTAACTATATTTTGACTGTTGATTGAAGTTGGTGTCAAATCCTTACAGTCTGAGAACCTGGGCTGGAAGCTTTCTAGATTGTTCACTCTGTTACTGTCCTGGAGGGCTGATCCTGGACCTGTCAGCAGCACAGGAACTGTCCAAGGTGCTAGACTTTGTTGGTGCCAGCGGGCAGGAATGCCCCCGGTGGGAGTTCATGGCGAGTACAAACATTCAGTCAATCTGCTTGTCATTGCAAACCTCTGTGTTTTCTTGCAATATAACATTGTGTGCTACTGTCACAAATTGTTCAGTGTTGGATTTTGGGAAAAAAAAAATGTCAGTCAAGCCAGTCCATCTTGTCTGTCTCTCCTTGTGTAATGGGAGCAAAGGTTAGCTTCTGTTTTATTGCTCGGTGTGGTCCTCTCCTTGCTGCTGTGTGTCCACAGTCGCTGCTCGATTCGCTGCTGCCCTGTTGGCAGCGGTGTTTTGTTGTTTTGTATTAGTCGTCCTGCTGAGTCATATATAAAGAGGCTTTAACCTGTGCCAAGCCTCTTTGTCATCTCTGCAATTGGGCGCTACCCACACAATGTTGCAGCATGCTCTTTTTTACCACCAGCGCCCTGTTTCACATTCGCACTACATTTCAAAGCAGACATTTTGTAAAGCTAGCAGGCAAAAAGCCAAACCAGTGAGTGATTGAGTGAACTCCACCAGCAAATACCTGCATGGCATCTAGAAACAGAAAGCTTATAGTTTCATTACTGTTTTCCAGTGTCTTATTGCACTTTCCCGGAGTCACCTTTCATCTTCCTCTTTTTTTCCCCCCAACTGTGTTTGACACCTGAGGGTCTCTCCCACATGTTCCTGAGGAGAACTAATCATATGTGAAGAGATCTGAAAAATAAATGACTCCCTCCTATTCTTTTCATTCTCTCGGCATAGATAACAAGCCGTCTTCTCCACCTCGCTCTCCTTACCTTTTGTGTCTTGAGGGAAGATTTTTGCATGCCTCTTTGGCTTTGCACAATTGTCAAATCACTCCTCATATATTGTAACCAGCATGTATCTCCAAAGAGTCGACTGACCAAAAAAAAAAACCCCTCTGCAGAACAACCAGTAAAATCTTCTCTCATGCATATACTTTAGTGCACAGTGTTTGTGGATAAACTACTACATACCGATACAAAAAGTAATGCTGTCTAATGCATTTCTGCTTTGTGAAGTGACTTGACATGGCAGTCGGTGCACCTAGTCAGATCAACTGCTCATATCGATCCAAAAAACAGCCTGAGGGTGAGACCTCTTCGTGAACCTTAGAGGTTTGAGTACTAATCCTACAATACGAATCGCTGAGACGCAGGCTGGGAAATCACTGTTTGACCAGGACAGCCAGGTCTTTCCAGGCTAATATAGATGAGTGCAGTCATGAGTGCAGCCTAATCAATGCGGGGAGCGTCTGTGGCGCTCGTGCACCGGAACTTCCTGCTTAGCCACATGTAACGCGAGCCTAATTTAACAAGGTAGCTGCGGTAGGACGAGCTCTCTTCACAACCCCGCTGACATTACTGGCCGCAAACCATTTAAGCACGTCTGCTTCACATATGCACAGGCCACAAATTAGTGCGCAAATGTCCCCACTATATCATCCATCTGCTGCTAAACTTGTAATTTGCATCCAGCGGCATGGGCCTGTACATAGATCCTGCAGTGCAGCATAGACACCGAAATACTTCAAATGTTTCCTTATGCTGATATCAAGGGTTGATTAGCTCCTAACTCTTTACAGTTTTACTAATATGAATATTGTTGTTGGTGAACCCGCTTTAATGTAATGTGTAATTTTAAAAATGTGTTAAAAGTTTGAAGAGTAGGTCACAAACAGATCTGCTGTTACTGAAGCTGAGTGGTGCCATTCACCCACTTGGAAAATGTGTTTGTTTTCCTTTTTTTCTGCCCTGCTGGAGCCATAATTGATCTAATTTTCAGTGTGTATTTGCATTAAAATAGTAAAAATAGTGATCTTGTCAGCCTTCATCTGGTGTCCCAGCTCTGACTCTGGAGAACTGACAGTGATCATGAGGCTCTAACATTGTCTGAGTGTCTCTGAGACCATAGAACTTCCTTGTTAGTATTAAATCAGGGTGTTATGTAATTTCACAGACCAGCTTTGACCTGAAGGACTGCAGTGATTGTAATTGTGACTTCTAGTGAACAACTACTCATGCCATTTTGAATACTGATAAAACCATTTTTTGCTTCACTGACATTCAGTTGAACTGTTTTGTTTTTCATTTCTTTATTTTTATCACTGTACATTGTTACCTCCACCAAGAAAGTTGTCGCTCACTTTGATTTGTTTGTTTTTCTGTCTGTCCATCCAGTTGTCTGTTCACAACATTATGGATAAACTACTGAACTGATCGCAATGGTTTCCTTTTTTACTATTTTTGGAGAGATAGAGTTTTATCCAAGGAACAAATGGCCAAATTTTCAGTGGATGAGATCCCAAATCAGAAAAAAATCATCTTGTGTCATAAAGAACTATATTGTGTTGTCTATAGCATCAGTACAGCTGGACTACGCCTTGACGAAGGTTTGCACTCAGATATTTCTGGTTTCCTGTGGTATTTTTTTTTCTACTCAGTTGAGCATGTAACAGTGTATTTGTTATAATTGAGGAATATTGTTGAGGAAACACCTTCTGCTGCTATTGTTATAAAATCATCACCTTTTTAAAAGAGAAAAGTGCTTTTTGTGACTTTTTGTGACCCCGGACAGGAGCCTCACTTTTGTGCATAAAACTCAATGTGTCCAGACAATCGACAAGCATGTAAGTGACACAAACAAAGGCTATGTGCATGTTTGGATCAACAACAGCGTGATGACTAATTTTTATTCCTAAGCTGTTCAAGCTCAATTTAAAGCCCCAAATCCACCTGGGTTATGGGAAGCTTCAGTTTGCTGCAGCATCCCCCCCCTCCGCTCTCTTCGGGTCCTTGACAGAAAAAGTTGAAGAGGCTCTCGTCTCACATTCGGCTCCTCTTACAGAATCATAACCACACACACACACACACACCAAAAGCAGAGTTAGAACAATACACTGACTGTAAGATTGTGTCCTCCTGTGTGTGTGTGTGTGTGTGTGTATGTAGCACAGCATGTGTGTGTCTGAGGTATTACTGCAGACATGCTTGGGAGGTTTTCATCTGCTGAAGTCTGTTCCCTAAATCCTGCAGAGAGGAGAGGGAGGAGGGGAGACAACAAGAAGGTGAAGCACAGGAACCCAACAATGGAGAAAGTGAAGACGAGAGTGGTGAAGAGAGGTGTTTTTAGTGGAATTAGATTGTTCCTGAGTGTGAGTCAGGCTCTCTGCTTCAGCCTAATGGTGATGGATGGTCCACCACTTTGAAACAATGGAACACACATAGATGTACAGCACAGTGACACACACACACACACACACACACACTACAATGCATGCTTTGCAACCAACAAGCTTTAGGCCCGAGTTTATATCACTTGATAAGGTCTTTGAGATTGCTTCAGTTTAAACATAATCCACATAAATTGATCAAACCTAAATAAAATGAAGAGATGGAAAACAAATTTGTCGAGGAAAGAAATCCTGCACCTATCACACCTCAGTACAGTAACTAACAACATGAGCAAACATCGGCTAAAACTGGATTTGTCACAGTAAATCAAACCGGTTTCCAACAACAATGAATGACACGTCGGCCAGTTGTTTTCTATTTATTTATTTGTGGGCGGCTGTGGCTCAGGTGGTAGAGCAGGTCGCCTGTGAATCATAAGGTCATGGGTTTGATCCCCTGCTCCTCCTGTCCGCACGTCTAAGTGTCCTTGGGCAAGACGCTGAACCCTAAGTTGCTCCCAATGGTGGCGAGCACCTTGCATGGCAGCTCTGTAGCCTTTGGTGTGTGAGAGTGTGTGTGAATGGGTGAATGAGTTGCCTTGTAAAGCGCTTTGGGACCTAGCTAAGGTCATGAACGCGCTATATAAATGTACTCCATTTACCATTTAATAACACCTTAAATAATAATTATTGTCCAAACATGTACCAAGAAAAAGTCAAATTCAAAGACGACAAACATCACACAATATAAGGGAGACTTTGAATGCATGACATATTCATTACAGAAGTGATACATACTGTAACAACCCACATCCTCCCTCTAAACTTCAACAAAGTTTGCACTGGAAGCAAGTTGTAACTCAGACACTGATGTTGCATCACCTACAGCTAACCTGAATGCCAATGGACTGGGAAGTTGTTTTTTATTTTTATCTCAAGCACAGCCTCAACATGTAGGTAAGACAGGAGTTTCATTATAGTTTTATCATTATTCAGTCACAAGTACTGATCAATATTAGAGAAACAAATGGGAGTCTCCAGAGAGTCCGTGTGCACAGGAGGAAGTGGAAATTGTGTGTGATCTGCTGTTGATTAGTGGAAATGTTTCAAAGCCAGTTCCACTGATAAATGAGCAAAGTGCTTTGAACTGAATGTGGGATTCACAAGATTTCCAGATGACAGGGTTAACATTTCAAACACACAGAGGGAGGAATAAGAAGCTGTGAGGATATGGTAATTATAGGGTTCAATTACAATTTCTGAAATCACATGCTTCATTTATTACCACTGAGAAATGTAAACAGATACCTACATTGTGCAGTCTCCTTCTCCCTCTTATATTCACTGCATGTTCATGTGCATATAATATATATAAAATGATCACATGTAGGATTCATCAAAATGGTCAGTACATGATTAAAAAAAAAGTGATTTTACAGAAAAGAAGTTTTAATTCTTTTACTGCCCTCAAACCACAAAAGCTTTTTTTTTTACGTGAAACTGACTTTATTGCATAAATCACATTTTGCTCGTGGGAAATGTGAAAGCAGTTCTCTGCCTAGTCAGTCAATAATTGCACATAATGATACGCCACACTTTTATTCACTTCAGTTTCTTTCGTGTAGTTTAGCAGAAATGTAAACTTCAAAGGGAAATTTTGAAGGTTGATATTTCACAGAGATACATTCCTGAAGAATTAATAGTTCTTCCACTCCTTCAGGCGAGCAGACTTTTAAATAAGGGTGTGTGAGTAAGTGACATGGGTCATGTCTCATAACTTATCACAGCGCAGATTCTTTTCAAACTTTTAATGTAAGCAGCTCATAGTAAAAGCCATGACAAGGCTGCTTGGAGAGTTACATCACATCAGACCGTGGCCCTTAAGACATGGTTGACTCATTGGCAGGAAAAAAATAAAGCTTGTTCCAGAGTAAGTTTGAGTCTCTGTTAAGTTGTTGGTAAAAGGTTGGAGACTTGTCACAGAGAGCTCCAATCCAACGATGCAAATGATCACACCTCTGAACAGTGTGTCTGATTTACTGAATTAGGAGCAGGAGTTTCATCCCGACCTCTCACTGCCCCTGATGCAGAGAAATCCAATGAAAAATTATAATTATTGTAATGTAAGGGAATATATGAAGCAAGACAGCACTCACAGAGGACAAACCTCAACTGAGGCATAATCTTATCCTGCTGATGCTATACACTGAACACTGTTGCCCTCTTGTGGTCCATATAGGAAAAGGGATTTTTTTCAGACTGGATGTCACAATCTCATTTTTCCTGAAAAGTTAATCGTTTTATGTAATGTTGTCAACAAACAAACCAATGCAGATGAAAACACTGTATTTCCAACATGCAAAGATAACCTCAATTTGACTACATTACGAAGCAGCTGCTGGAAGGAAATAAAAACTTCTTCAAATAACAGGTTTGTCAAAAAGAAAAACGTTTAACCTTTTTTTAAGGTACTTACTGCACTCTTTTTTGTTTGTCCTCCTGTAAAGTAGAAAAAATGTTTGTTGTACCATCATCAAGTCTAAAGGGGTAACTGTTGGATGGTCAGCACATTTCTCCACACTGTAGGGTTACCTGCTTGTTAAACCACAATGTTTCATTTTCTATTTCCTCTTGTGCTAATGAAAGGATGTAATGTAACTAGCTTCCAAATATGTCACCATCACAGTACTGTCACAGTCATTTATTGTCTATGTAAGAGGTTCTTTTAATTTCTGCTTTTTTTGTTTGTTTTTGGTTGTTGTTCTGCTTACTAACTCAGCCAAAATCATTACCAACATGAGGCACACACTGCATTTGGCATCTTGATATCTTTGTTTGAAGTTGAAAGATGTATGATATGATTTTCTGTTATGCTAAGATCTTTAGAGGTCAAACTCCATGCATGGTTTGTGTGAAGGTGAGAAGCAGGTTGTAGGTTGTGCTTGTAAGTTTCCGTGTTGGCACGTGGCCAGGAACAGTGTAACAATTTAGGAAAGAGGGCAACGTGCATGTCTATCTTTGGGAGAAAGATGACTCTTTAAGTATTTCAGACAGGTAGAGCAAAGAGTATATGCTGCCCTCGGAGCACGTGAACTTGTGCGTAGCTAGACAGCTAGTTAACGTCCAAAAAAAGTCTTCAAATAAACACACAGGGCTTACTTTTCCTGTCCTTTACTTGAGTCTTGACCGTTGTTTGTTTTTTGTAAAACTGAAACATTACAGAGAAAGTACAGAAGCACTGACATATTCACACAAGGTATGTACATACGGTAAGTATTACACGTGTACTCCAACTGAGTGCAAAATTTTACTTATATACATCTACATACAACTACTCTATAAGACACAATTTTACTGCTTAACAAAACATCGTGCTCATGTACACATTTTACTTTCAGACTAATGATCTCCAAGGCAGAAGCGTATCGCAAAAACATTAGCAACTCCATGAATTCTGCTCTGGCTGAGCTCCACACGAGAGACTTAGCTAGCTAGCAAGAAAACAAAGAAACGTCAAAGATAGGCCGACACAGCCAACAGCAATAAGAGCGCTCACTCTGTCGCTACTTCTGAGAACTAAAAAAGAACACAGAGTACTCACTCTGACGCTATTTTCAAAACCCAACTGACAACAGCTTGCTTACTTTTTAACTTTTTAATCCACTTTTAGCTAGCTTATTTAACTTATTAACTATAATTATGTCCTTATTAACTTTAAGGAGAGTACAGAGTGTAATAAGTGACCTGTAAGTGAAGACAAGTCTGCAGGTTTTAACTGAGGTCAGATTGTTTGGATTTAAAAATAAAAAGATGGACGATTAATTTTAGAAAGTGTTTGTTCACAGTCCTTCATTTAGAAAATCAGAAGTGACGATGCTAATATTTTGAAACAGTCCGACAATAGACTCTCATGGGAACAAGTTGTGTAGTGAAAATATTTGTCACATTACCTGAAACATGGTGACATCAATAAATAACATGGACAAAAAAACCCAGCAAGTATAATCCCATTCATGTGGCTACTGGAAGCAGTTTTTTATAAATTACTGGGAACAGTCGACTGAATGTTGGGCCTCAAATTAATAATGTTTTGTCACATTTTCTTCGCAGGAAACATTTTAAATACAGTGGTTAAAATGTCAGGACAATGAAGGCTTGTGATTGCCTGCACAGCTGTAGTGTGTTATTTTTCTGCGGGGTTCTGAAAAGCTGCAGGACAAACAGCGCTGACAATGGCCAACACTTTTCTGGACTGAGTTTCTGTTTTTCTACATGTGATGAAAATGTGGGCACATTTACATGGGAATTACTCATATGATTAAATAAATACAACTAATTATAAAACTTTGTAACAACTTATTTTATTAATGTTATATCACAGTTGACCTAATTCGTCATTGGCTTGTGTACAATATATTTTAGTAGCTTTTCTCCAAGTTTCCTATTTGAATTCATGAGGCGGCAGAGTTTTTTCTCTCTATGTGTGTGTGTGTGTGTGTGTTTGTATTTCCTCCTTCTCAGGCACAAAGCAGTGTTTCTGTCAGTGGATGCTATCAATGTCATAGCTTCCACAGATGTTGGCGCTGGCTGACGTCCTATCTGACACAGTGTTTCTACCTGGCAGGAGATTCAGGTGCTGTCCTGGCTTCTGTGGATGTTGGCTGAAAGTCACGCTGCTGCATTATTATTATTTTTTTTCCATCTGTTTCATTATCTTGTTGTTGTCGGTGCCTAATTTGTCTGTTTTGAAACATCAGCGCAGTTCCTTGTAAGGGGTTTTTGGGAGCTTGCCTCTGAAGGCCTGAGATGCATTGTGTGGTGGTTTTTTTTTGGTTTTTGGTGAATTTATAGCATATTGTAAACATCGTAAACAGAATTCCTCAGCTGTAAATCCTAATGTCATAACTAGATACTAGATTAAGAGCAGAATATGTGGTAAATTCTGCTATTGGCGCCACAGTACTTAATTCAAGGCAAAGTACTAATGTGCCCTCCAGCCAAGTGCAGTCAGATGTTGTCATGTTCACTACATGTTAATTACTAACTTTATATTTTTTATCCATTCACATGTTTCCTCTTCTCTCCACTATTTGTTTATTGATCTGACCTGACTCCAGGCTTTGCTAAGTAGATGCCCACGCTGTCAGTCACAAAATGCAACATGTGATGAATGCCGGACACACACACACATCACACATTCACACACAACAAACAACAGACACAGATAACATGCACCGTCTATGAGTCATTTCGCCAGGGGCTATGTAATGTGCCACCTGCATGCGTGTATCTGTGTGTTTGTGTGTGTGTGTGTGTGTGTGTGTGCCCTTTGCAAATGTATGTCTTATGATTAATTCCTGTCATTCATCCCCAAATTCCCAAAACCCATTCTCTGTGTCTGGCTCTTTATCTCCCTCTCTGTCTCTCCGCCTCCCTCTGTTTCTCTCTCTATTTCGCACTCATTTGCTCTCATCAGTACCTCAGATTCTCCCTGACATTTTTCCCATAATCCTTCAGTACCAGGAAGTTAAGCCCTGCAGGGGCCAGAGTGACATTTACGAACTGCTCTCTAAGCAGGATAGCTGAAAATGAAGGCCTTTACTTACAGAGACACATGCACATTAATGCCTACTCACAGACACCCTTGTAGGTATATGTGTGGCTGTGTGTGTGTGTGTGTGTGTGTGTATATGTGTGTATATATAGCCTATTTATATATGTGTACATCTGTACATGTACAGATGGTGTCACATTGTTACATACAGTCATTTACAGATCCTCCCACAGTACATATGTGCACAACAAGCACACACATGTAGCAGTATTAAATTATAGAAGTATATTACACGTGCTTGAGGAAGAATGTGAGGAATCTTACAAGCACTGAACTGAAAGCTGGTTCACAAAATAATGGCATGTCTGGAGTTGATGTGAAACAAGTAAAGGCCAGACACTAACTACAGGTGGTAGGTACAGGTAAATAGATTAACCTTTTAAACCCCAAGGACCCTGAGACTTGTCTCTGGTATTTTTCTATAGGTGAAATTTCAAAATAAGAGCTCAGGGCTTAAGGGGTTAAACATAAATGTGCCTGCACCAGTTTCAAAGAGGAAATCAGAAGTAAAGTCCTGCGTCCAATTCAAGGCAGCCTCAAATTGACGTCTGTTGGTCTCTGCAGTTGAGGTAAATATTTGGGTCCGACTCTGTTTGAGGAAATATGCTGACTCATGATTGAATGCTTGATTTCATATACTACACAAAAAGCTGTTGAATTTCAAACAAAAGAAAACACCTGACATTTATCATTACCTGTTTAGAAGTCTGAATCTGTTTGTCTTCATATGTCCATCATGCATTTTATTCACACATTTATTCAGCAAAGCACAGAAATGATATCTTTACTAACGTATTTTTAATGTAAGGCACTCACCAGAGAGCTGATTATGGACAGCGAGGGGGCCGGGGCAAAAAGCGTGTTTTCCACTTCATGGATTTTACTGACCCCTATGTGGCCATGAATATCGAAACATACCTGCTCGTGGGTAAATCAATCGTGCTTGCAGGCTAAATGGGATTTATTTCTTGCGTTATATGGTTCAAGTTCACAAATGATGGATTTTATTTTATTTTATTTTTTACTCAGAAACATATGGCATGCTAGTCTCGGTAAGAAGGAGAAGCAGGTTGCCTCTCAAGATTACTGTTTCATTTTGAGGAAATCCCAGCGATTTTAAACCGTGTTGACTTTGCCTGAGCTGTCATCATATCTGTGCTTACAACTGCTCTGAAGCGCTGACAAAGGGGTAAACAAACCAGGAGAAAACAGGAGAAAGGAAAATGGAGATATTACGTGAAACATGGAAATGTGTATTAAAGGGCAAAGGCAGATATTTCTTTTGACTGTTGGAGGGAACAATAAACCAAAAAATATTTACGAGTACCGTATTTTCCAGACTATAAGCCGCTACTTTTTTCCAACGCTTTGAACCCTGTGGCTTAAACACTGGTGTGGCTCATGTATCGACGGCACAAAGCTCGTTGGCTTTTTACAAGCTAACAAGCTCCGTGCCGCTGATACATTTAGCCTCGTCACATCCGACCCGGTCAGAGTGGACCACATGAAACTCTTCGAATAAATTCAATAGCGGCTTATAGACAGGTGCGCTCAATAGTCCGGAAAATATGGTAATTCCTAAAGAGAAAAACAAAAGGGCCACTTTGATTTTAATTGAGGCTTGAAATCCTGCCTCCAGACATGCTGCCTCAGACCAATATGGCAGCTGGTGTTGAACAAAATACAATGTGAAAATGTTTTGAGAAGTAAAAGAAAAGTCTCTGACATCAGCCACTACACACACTTAAAGGGTTTGCTCCACAGATGCTCATCTTGTACCGAGGATGAATCAGTGTGGGAATGGCCATCTTTATAAAATTACTGTATAAGGTCAAATTATACAGTTGTGTTTCAAGACAACTGTCTGTTTTCCTATGGGCAAATGGGCAAAAATTAAAGACCTTGGTAAGGATGAAGAAAAGAAATGAAAATTTTGTTTCATTATATAATAAATGAAACAGCAACATGAGTGAGAAACACAGAGGGATCTCCATAGAAGCTAATTGCTGGTATTTAATTTCTAAATGTTATGAGCTTGAAAATGATTATTTTTCTTACAACTATTTGAAAAATAAGACCTCACTTTTCCTGAAGCTAATTCCTGAAGCTGTGATTTAAGAATATTAAAGCTTTTTGAATAAGCTTTATTGGGTCAATTTTGTGTGTGTGTGTGCATTTTGCCTCTGTTCTCTCAAAACCTTTAGATAATTCTCCCCTCCCTCTCTTTTCTTCTCAAACCATCCATTCATCCATCCCTCCAAAATCCCCTCAGCTTTTTAGTTTTACCCTTAAAGCCTTATTAGAGCTCCTCCTGTGTGTACACGTTCAGCTGTCTGTCTCTCATGCACTCTGTCCTGTCTCCTCCCTCCTCTCATCCCTCCC
>OOFC01012669.1:1936-38210 GCA_900323345.1 Pseudochromis fuscus | reverse complement strand
TTCATAATCGCAAACAAGTTCAACTCAATTTTGACAATTGTATTTTATGTCCTGATGCAAAAGGAAAATGTTGAGCTTTTGTGTATTTAAAGCCTGTTTACACACACACACACACACACACACACACACACACACACACACACACATCGATGTCTCCAGTGTGGAGACAGCAGCACCTGTGGCCAGCATTAGAGCAGTTTCAGATGGTCGATAACCATCTAACTCTCTCTCGGTTCGTCCTCCTTTTTCTCTCCCCATTAAATCTCTCCATCCACTTCTCCTCTCTTTCATTTTTCTATCCTCCTTTCTCTTGTTTTTTTAAATATCAGTGACTCTCCATCTTGTTTCTCTTTCACCTTCAGCCTCCATCTCTCCTTCCTCTGATTTCTTTCCATTTAGCTCGACGTCTTCTCTCACATTATCTTTTTATGTCCTTCCACTTCTCTTATCTCCTCCTTCACCCACCTCTTCTTACTTTCCACTGATCAATACTTTTCTTCATATTCCCGCTCTTATCCTCCCTCCTCCGTCTCTCCCTCTCGGTTTTTGCTTGCTCACAGTGTGCACGGATAATCTGCCACTTGTTATTGTGTTTGCTACTGAAGAGCCTTGAAGTTTACTTTGTGCAGCAGATGTCCGTTGTGTTGTTTTGGTGTAATCTGGTTCAGAGTGTGGCTTAAAGGTTAAGATGGACCTTTCACAGTTTGAGTCCAGGTCTTTTCATTTTCTGTCTAGTTCTCCTTTTTTCTACATTTCAGTTACTTATACGATTCAAAAGCTTGATCCAGCTGATGTGTAACAAACCTACGCTAACAGAAATGACTGATGATGTTTCTGACCCTATCTGCGTTTTAACCAATATTATTTAGGTGATAAAATCAGGATGATTAATTACAAGTGTGCTGATAAGGTGGTTGAAGATGCTCAAAGTCAATTTGGATGTAATGAGTTTTAAGAGGAGGAGATATCCCTCTTTCTCTCTCTGTCATTTGTTTATCTCCTCCTCCCCCCACAGACTCTCATCAGCTCTGCAGCATCGATTCTTTTAATAATAGAGTATTGATGAAGATGATTAGATGAAACTTTAATGACAGCCGAGGAGAAATTAGATTGTATGTGTGTGTGTGTGTGTGTGTGTGTATACACAAAGAGAGAACCTGAGAATATAACAGATAATTAATGTATATGTAATAATAACAGTGTAAATTCCACGTGGGTTTATCACAGACACCTCTCACATCCTTATTATAAATTATAGATTGGTCCAGCTTAGAAATCTCTGTAATATCTCTCAAGCTTGTGTAGTTCAGATATTTAATACTAACAGATGTATACAATGTAAGTATAAAGGCTTTGATGAGGCTTTTACTTCTTCTGAGAAAGTGGATACAAAAACAATAAGACAAATATTGATATTTGACCCAGAGAAGGAGAAAGTAAAAATAAATGTCTCACACTGGGATCTGCATCCAGACCTGTTTCATTCAGCCCTGCAGTGGGCAGCTGTTGTGGGACTAAAATAATACATTTGTTGTTTGTCAGTTTATTTTGTTTTAGTTGTTAGTATTATTTATTAGATGTCAAGAGTCCAACAGCCAAAAGACTCACAAACTTGAAACAATGTAGAAGTGATGACACAAGGATTTTTTGTTGTGTTATTATTTGAATTAAGTAATTCATTTTGATTATTAGACTCTTTACTGTTAGGATTCCAGATTTCTCTGAAGGACATGATGGTTTTAAGGTTTTAACACCACGTGTTATGTTTCACATTCGTCATGTGATCATTTTATCAAAGATTGGATTCAGGGATAGGAATCAGGAACGTCTTTCAGTCCTCAGGAGATAAGTTTGCAAAGCAGGGACCCATCTTAATACTTAAAATTATTTAGAGGTCATGCCTTATGCTTGATACTTGTCGTGGTGTTGTAACTGAAATTACATTCAGTATCTTCAGGCTCAGTAGTTACATGTCTGTATAGTAGCTTCTATGCATAGTGACAGAGTTTGTCAGTGCAGTGATGGAGTCAGATTGTCTTCCAGTGTGCGAGGATTCAGATGAAAATGATGCACACAGGTCCTGTGGTGAAATGTAATGTCATTTATCTCAGCCTCCGAGGCTGTTTGCTGTTGGCTCATGTTCCAACCTCACAGACTTTTATTTACTGTATTAAGTTACTGAACATTTGGTGCCACCGCCGCTTCGTATTCAGCCAGCAAAATATGAAATGGCTTTTATTGTGAAGCAGCCACAGGGAATTTTAATGAGGCTTTAGATTTTGTGCCCCTGGGGTTCTGGGATCGTTTCCTATAAGTTATACACAGTGCTGCAGGCAGGGCATCAGGTGGTGAAACATTACACTGTCATCAGGAAAAGGTGAGAATACTAATGATGTGCATGCTCTCCCTGAGGTTGTTATTAAGCCTGTCGCCTTTTACCTGCTCATTGAAACATCATCCATGTTCTGAGTTAATGTTTCACTCACTCAGTTTTAATTTGGGCAACGGGCACATTTGCGAGCGCTTAGGATTTAACAGATCATGATGCATGGTGCCGCTGAGCATACCAAGAGTGAGGCTTCTGCTCTAAAAGTCATCACTGTGCTGCTGGAGTTTGTTCAAAAACACTGAGGTTGACTTGTTTGGAAAGAGCATGCAGCCCTGCCTATGGGATAGAAGTGAACTGTATATAAACATAAGAGCACCACTTCAGAGTTGAAGCACGGTGGAGGAGGCACTGTGATTTTGGGCTGCTCTGCTGCCTCTGTACCAGGACCGGTTATCATCTGAACCTGAGTCTGAAGTCAGGGAATCTTATGGTGTTTTTTCACTACATGGTAGCAGCTCACCTCCACTCAACTTGCCTTGGCAGTGTTTCCATGACAGAGGATAGTCCCGCCTCCTCCATGTAGCTGGTGGTCAGGTGATGGAGGAGGTTGTGGTGTCACAGAAAACACTTTGAAGATTTTTGAAGTCGAGAAATTAGTTATTTTAACTTGACGTGTTGTTAATTCATCAAGTTGGAGCCTGTTTTAAAAACTTGCTTTTCAGAGATGTGAGGTCCAACCTCCGTCAGCTGTTCCACCGACCAGGTGATCAGAGCTCAGGATCCCGCTGATGTGTTTTAAATATAATTTTAACACAGCACTAAAGCCTGTTATTGTACTTTGGATCTTTTTATTGTTTTTTACCCACATTGTAGAAACTTGTTGCTCTATCACTGTGCAGACTGTGTCAGCTGCAGGTACAAATATTTGTGTGCAGTGATAATGTGACAGAGTGATGATTATGACCCATAACATTTTACTACCTACTAGCATCCAGCAGGTACTAGAAAAGTTCTTTGTCCTAATAGAAAACCAAACTGTGTAGAGTCGAGTTGAGCTGGTACCATGTAGTTGAAAAAGCAGCATTACAGGATGATGTCAGTCCCGGTCAGGACCCTACTTTCTGCAGAGTGACCTCAGGAGAGTTATTCAGTCTTCCAAAGAGTAGGAAGGCTGAGCTGAAGCAGCTGTTTGCGTCCGTGCAGCAGTGTTTAAAATTCCAACAAAGTGATCTGCAGATCTCAGAGGAAGAGGTTTCTTAAGGCCTCAACCTGCTGCACCCACATGTCACTCGACACAGTTAACCAGAATAGAATTAACCAATCAGAGGAGAAGAGACAAAACAGGAAGTGGTGCAGGAAGCAGGCGCATCCTGGCAGCAGACCAGTGATGGCAAACACACCAAACACCCTCCCCCCCCTACACACACACACACTTTCGAACTTGGTCATACACTGACACCTCAAACATTAACCTTAACTATTAAATGTAACCTTAGGATCAGAATCAAGACCTGACCGTCACACAGTCACACAGACCTCCAAACAATCAAGTCCTAAAAATAGAAAAGCACAAATACTCAAAGAAAAAAAAGAGACTTTTGTGAGATTGTGTTCGAAAATGGATTGCACCAAACCAAAAGGAATCAGTTCAAAGGTTTAACAATCAAAGTGATTCAGTAACATGTTTCATCACTTGTCCTGTGTGTATAGTTTTATACGTTGAACCTCAATTTAATTCCTCTCAGTTGAAGTTTTGGCTTTTACTCAAAATCGTCCAGAACTTTTTGTTCCACAGTTAATCCACCTCATTTTTTGGGTGTGGTTCCCTGAAGCCCCCACTGATGTGTGCGTTTTGTGTGCGTTCACACTGTTGGGCGGCCATTCCAGTTAACTCCTGTCTGTCAACGCACATAGCCTCTCATACTCACCCATTTGCGCACCCACACATACCCTCGACTCGACAGAAATTTAGACAATCATGTGTGTGTATGTGTGCCTGTGACACACACACTCACACACACACACACACACACACACACACACACACACACACACAGAGCCCCGGTGGGATTAGTCTGGCAGGCTGCCCTCAGAAATGAGTGGAGGTTTTCTGCAGCCTGTCATCAAAACTGCTGACACCTCCACATCCAGACCTCCACTGGAATATCATTTGTCTGAGGTGCAGCGAGCAGCCGAGGACTCGGTGTACAAATCACCACGTCGCACGGACACGGTGCAAAACACTGCCTGACACACACTGAACAACTAGGACAGTGGGTAAAGGGATGATTTTTTTTTTCCTGCAGCAAAGGAATGTGAATACTAATATTAGCTTTCATTTTGGTCTAAAGTGAAACATTAAACCTTTTCCCTGGTTTAAATGATTGACAGAAAGCACCCAAGTCGCACCACGGTCAGCTGTTTTCGATAACAAAATAACAGTGCATGCAATTTGATGCAATAATACAGCAATAGGAGGAAATGCCAATCCTGCACAAACCACTGAATCAAAACAAAACAGGACACAACAACATGTGGTCTAAATTTAGCCGTTGAAGGTGGACTGGTTGGGGACGGTACGGGTAAAATGACACAATACTGTTTTGTTCCAGCTGCAGGAAAAGACCTTCAAAATAAAATTAGTAGAACAAATCAGGTTTGTTAGTGCGTGCAGCAAATACCTTAGTCCATTCATAATCCTCCCAAAATTTGGTTGAGTGGACAAAAAAAAATGTCAAGAAAACGTTTCCTACGATCTCTTTCAAGTAGACTACAGCAACACAGGTGCTCAGCTAAAGAGACACAGGTATCATACAGCATGTCCTGGTTGCACTATTCTTCCCCATGCACACACACACACACACAGACACACAAATCACCTCAATTATTTCATTCCAGACGTACAGTAACAAGCTCTGGTGATCTGATCGGAGCCAAATTCGTCCAATAACGCTCGACGCGGGAAACATCACAGGAAAATGTGGCGTTTTTATTGAAGTCATTAATTTTCCCTGCAGGGCATCAGGTCGACCCTGCGAGGGCTCTGAAACACGGACGGCTGCACGGCCACCCGAGCATAAAATGAACAGGCAGGATTAACTACCTGCAGCCTTCAACTTTCCCTGACTTTCTGCTCCAGGCTGTCGACTGCGTCTGTCCTTCCTCTTCAGTTTTTGGGTTTTTGTCCGATGCATTTCTTTCATTCTACTTCTGCATTTTCAGCAGCGATGTCTTAGTGTACCAGTATTTTATACACAGAATTGTACCTTCACCTTGCTACCAGTATCCTGTAAAAACGCAGCGTTATGTGTTGTTTGTATTGATGCGCTGTTACTGTGGGATGACTGAGAAGATCTTTAGTAAACCATAAATCCAGTTGCCTCTATGACTGCTACCATTAAAGCGTGAAAAGGTGCAATAGCGTGCACGACTCACATCCAGTGTTACAGTCGTGCTGCATGGAGTATTTTTAGATTTAAAGTTCTCTGCTTTAAACAAGTAACTACAGCCAAAACACAGGTGACCTACACTGAACACTGTACCTGAACGCCTCCTGTGGAGATGGAAAACTTGCTGTTGCAGCTTTGGTAAACTCACATTATTATTTATGTACAGACCATGGACTGTATAAATAGCAATGGACGCAGCAACCGGGTCTCAAAAGTGAAGCCGATGCAAAACTGTAAAAACGTGCAACACCCCTGACGGCCACTAGATGCTGCCTTCAAAAAAACACGGTCTCCACCTGACTTCAGTGCAAAAATGTCTATATTAATCCTGATGTACTGCTGATCCTTTTTTCCACAAGTCTTTCCGACGTCATTAGTTAAAGTCAACTCTTCTTCTCAGTCTCCATCTGAAAATCATTTCTTCCTTAGAGATATTAGGCTTCAACAAGAGGAAGATTTAGGGGCGTGGTTTGTTTGATTGAACTCTAATCATGTCATACACACTGGACAGTGTCAGACCCGCCTCTCACTTCTCTCTTCACATCCAAATATGGTCAATTCTGGCTCCAAGAAACCAACATAGCCACATTCAAATACTCACCTCCTCACTTCAGGATGTGAGTCCACAAACCAACAGGTGACGTGGAGTTAGCTTCATTCAGTTTATGGTGTGGACACGATGTAAATCTTTAATAATGATATTCAAATTTCCTCTAAGCTGCAGTTGTGGTCAGGCTGACAGTGTGTGTGTGTGTGTGTGTGTGTGTGTGTGTGTGTGTGTGTGTGTTTGTATATGAAAACTATGATCCCACTCTTTCATTTGAGCCTGTGTGGGTGGCAACATAAAGACATTTGATTCTTTCTGTGGGACAACAAATCATCCTACCTCACCGAACAGTTTTGCATTGATGAACTACTACGTTTTGCATCTGATTCACGCTCAATAGGCTCAGTATCCATCTGTAGCAGTGTGCGGGTTTCAAAGACTAATTGAGGTATGATGCTGTACTTTAATACCACCACCTCAGTAATCCATGATCTTTGAAAAAACACTCAGAGATTCAGGAAGCAATGAGAGGAACTATGGAAAATATTTGTAGAGAATTGTTGGTTAATTCATTAACAGACTATACAAAGGATCAAAGCTCCTGTTATTGTGTCCAGTTCACATTGGATGAAATATCCTTATCGGGCTCTCTTTGTTTCATTTCACTGTAAACAGGCCGCTGCTCAACCAAGGGGCTGCTGGGTGTAAATGGAGGTATTTTATTATTCACTCGAGGCTTCGCGGAGCTTTATTTAGAAAGAGGAAGTGAGACACATGAAAGTGGGGTGAGCCTCTGAGAGTGTACTGTACGAGTGATAAGTCGCCTCGTCTGGCACTGCACCTTGAATTCCTTAAATATTTTCTCACAGTGTTTCATGTGACAAAAACATTTTCAGGCTGTGAACTCTGGTGAAGACTGGGACCTGATTCTGAGAGAGGTTTTGGAAATTGAAATCCACACTGAGGTTAGCTTCACAGACAAACCCGAGGAAAGAAAAAGATCTGTTTCTGTAGAAGAAGCTCTGCACCGACACTGATGATAAAACTGAGCTCGACCTCAGTTTCCTCTGTTATTCTCATTTTCTCCTTCGCCCTCTGCTGTATGTTCAAGCTGTTCAACAGTGTTGGAATGAATGCCTTTACAGCATCACATTATTTTACACAGAAGTATTTTATCTTTATTTAGTATCTTTCCATTGACTTGGTTCTTTCTCACTGCCTCAGAAACTGTTTTACATTTAGTTCTGCTTCTTCTATTTACAGTACTTTCCTGTTTACAGCTTTCTGTTACAGTGTTGCTGTAGTTTACTGGCATTGCCTTGATGTCTCTTCATAAACAGTGTACACAGAAGAAAAAACACAGAAAGAAGAAAGAACAACAGTAAACATACAGCATCATATCTTTCAAGTGGGTGGATTTAAAAACTCACAAAACGGCTGCACAGGAAATCTGTTCATACAGGCAACATATATACTTTGTATACGTTCCATACTTGGTTTGTTTTTGTGTTTTATGCTCATACTGAGGCATGTATCCTATGGACACATTTACTGATTAATATTGTAATATTTCAATGTTAGTTCTTTGTTAATATTTAGTGTTGCTTGCTCTTACTATATCTATCTATCTATCTATCTATCTATCTGGTTGAAAGTGTGGCGTGTCTGTCATAGTTAGAGTTGGATTGTAATGTTCACAGGTTAAATGAGTTATTATACAGAGTGAACAGGTGAATGAGGTGAGTTGTTGGATCAGAGGACAGTGTCTCTCTCGCTCTTCAAGTCGTCCAATTTTAGAATTTGTCACATCTTATCATTCAGCTGTTTCCTAATACTTAAAAAGGACACTACAATTATTGTTTTGATTTTTAATTATTTCTATCTCTATTATATATAGCTGTCTTTCATTCTTTTAGTCCCTCTCTGTCCCTTTAATGTGGTTCATGGTTGTTTTCACCATCCCTACATTCAGCTGCATCACTGTAAAACCCAGATATACAACCTTGAGCTCTATAGGTCAGAATTAATTTGGAGGATTTTCAAATACAGTAACCCTGTGTGTCCTCATCACCAGGCCAGGGTCAGATTAGAAAGCCTCAAACAGGAAAACACCTGATTACCAGATTTGGTCCAACAGAGATGAAGCCGCCTCATCATGAAATGAAAATGTGTTTAATTAGTAGACATGTTGGGAGATCCTCCAGGGTGTGAGGAGTTAAAAACAGAACCACAGACCCACTCGCTGTCCTCTCCTCTCTCTCACACAGGTGAGGCGGCCACATGATGACAGCGTGGCTCCTCGGGCTTCAGTCTCATGACTCAGCTCAGCAGCTGATGACGGGCTGGAAGCTGTTATTATGCGGTCGCTCTCTGTTGTTGTTCTCTGCTGCTCTCAGCAGCACTGTCATCTTGTCTAACATGCATTGTGGTGACAGACGCCGTGTTCGGGCCGGGCTCGTAACGGCATCACATCCTGTCCTGATTATTATTTTCACTGCAGATTGTAATTGTGTTTGCTTACATGTAGTTGTTGTGTGGAAAAAGTGACCCACTGTGAGCGTTTCATTGGTTGTTTTTCACAGATTACTGAGCAGGGTTGTCGTCATTTTGTTTCTTTTTCTCCTGGTGGTGCACCTCACACAGATCCAACAGTGTGGGCGGGATTATCAGAAGTCCTTCTTTGGGTTTCTGTGGATGATTTCTGTTGTAAATAGAGATTTTTTGTGTTTTTCTCACTGCACATGCCGACTATGCTTCTGTTTATTCAAATTTGATGCATCACTTCCTCTGCGCCAGAGGTTTTTCTCCCAGGAAACAGCTGTGACTCTTTGTCAGCTCAGCAAATGTAAAAGCTTTTACTGAAGTGGAGAATCACTGTATTTACTTATTGATTTGATCAGTTTTTTTCTACCAGCATAATAAGTACAAAATTGCCTCGTAATTCTGTTTGTTTGTCTTTGTTATTGTTTGTGTTGCTCTGTGTTTACTGGGTGTATATCATCCTGAACACTGGGCCTCATTCAATAACCGCCCACCTGACCAAATGTGTTCATCATTAACTCACATGTATGATTAAAAAGAGCAAGTAACATTCATCAGTTTTCTTTTAGACATGAGTTAAATTCATTCATGGTCTAGACCTGATGTACCAGTCACATTCGGATTCCCTCCACAGCAACAAAATCAACAAACAACAACAAATGAATAACAAGCACATAAATACTGTTCACTCTTACACTCAGGTCCACACAGTGACAGCTTTTCAAATCAACAAATTAGGACTGCAACCATTTGTCAACCTTGTCGACAAAAATCAATAATGAAAACAGTTGCCAACAAATTTAATGGTCGACTACACGTCAGACATGTTTTTAATGGAGTGAGGCATCACTCTTCGTTCCTATCTCTGTGGACAGTTGCACAGGTGCAACAGCGTTCAGCGGTGGCTGATGCAGATTTCCTTTTTGTATCAGTAGCAGCGGATACCAGCAGCAAAGTTAATTAAAAGATGTATTTCTGAATGAAGTCTCCATCTTTCTTATCTTTAGTATTAATGAACACACAATTTACCGTATTTTCCGCACTATAAGGCGCATCGGATTATAAGGCGCACCTTCAATAAATGGCCTATTTTAAAACTGTTTTCATATATAAGCCGCACCGCATTATAAAACGCATAGAATAGAAACTACTGTAGTGGCTGGGGTTATGTTATCATCCATCTAGATGACTAGAAGTCAGTCAGTCAAACGTTATTAATAGAAAACAAACCAACGTTCTGACAACTCCGTTCACTCCAAAACAAGTTAGTGCATTCACAATACAGTACCGTACGTACCAGTAGCCCTTACTGGTATTTGCGCCGCCTTCCTTGAAAACAATGAATATACAAAAATATTTTGTTCTCTGAGGTAACGTCAGTGACGTAGTATTATCTTCTACCAACAGCAAGGTACAACAGGTAGTGCAACTTATCACATAGTTAGTGCATTCATGCCATTTTGGGGTCTTTATACAGACACAAGTGGTGTGGGACTGGAATTTCCCTTTACCGTTATTACCGCTGTTACTTCGGCGACGCCCCCTGACTACGGTAGCCATAATTAACCAATATTGATCCATATATAAGGCGCATCAGATTTTAAGGCGCACTGTCTTTTTTTGAGAAAATTAAAGGCTTTTAGGTGGAGCTTATAGTGCGGAAAATACGGTAAACAACCTTGTGCTAAATTTAAAAGCTGATAGCTCAATAAGAGCCAGTTAATTATGATGTGATTCATAATCTGATTAGTAAACTAATCGTTTCAGTAGTTGAAGATTAATTGATCAGAATGCAATCCTAAAATAAATAGTTGATTGAAGTAACTGAGTTAACTGAGTGTTAAGGTAGGGAGATGAAGGCTAAACTAAAACAAAGGCAGGACCACAGAGAGCTGCAGTGCAGTATGTTGTCATGCCTGTCACCATTATTTCTTGCCACTTTGCAAAGAGCTCTAACAATTTTTGATGTTATTGATGTATTTTGACAACTATAACCTTTAAGGTAAAGGTTAATTTAACTCAAGACTGAACAGTGCTCTAATAGCATCTCCTCCAGTATCTTTATGGACCTGCCTTCTAGGATCATCCTCTACATGTAGCATCAACGTCAGTTAAGGAAAATATTCTCTCGGACAGTTTCTGCGTGACTGTCATTTTCCTGGCTGCCTCCCATCTAACACATCGAGCACTTCACTGTTTAGAGATGATTTTAGGATCTGTTGAACTTTATTCCATCACTCCAGCTCTGCTCTGATGACAAGTTGTTGGCAGCTGTAATCATAATTTTGGGTTTCCTAATATGACAACCCAGCAATACTCAAAGCTCCACAGGGTGAAATTATTCTTTTTTCTTTACGAGGGACTTTGTTCTACTTTACTACTTTACCTTGTTCTAAAATGTTCTTGATCGAGCTGTATGGTTGTTGTAAGCTGGAAACTAGACACTGGAGACAGATTTTGTTGTATTAACAAAACTGAAATATCAAAGTGCCGATTTCAAGCTGCAAATACTCGGAGACAGGCATCATGTAAGGATTTGACCCAGTATCATTACACACACACACACACACACACACACACTGCTCAGAGCCTGACATGTTCCAGTCACCTTGCTGGGACCAGTGCAGGTCGATATGACGCACAGTGTGCAACAATTTCTTGCTGAGCTTTACAAATCTGGCCGATGTGAGACTGAATAACAGACGTGTTCTGGTCCCAGCTGACGACACTCAGCGACTGCTGCGCTGCGCTGACTCACGCCCTGCAGGGACACTGAAGTCAGATGCCATAGTGGTGCGTTTTACTCCAAAGATACAACAAAAAGTGATTACCTTGCTGGAGACTGAGCCTTTCTAATAATACAGTCTGGTTTGTTTAGTCCAGATATACCCAATCATCTTCAGTGTAATCTCATCTGAAGTCACTGTCTGTTGTGACTCACCTGTAAAAGGATTAGGCCTTTGATGGATTGTTGTAATAACTGTGACTCTGGGTGGACGGCACCTGCTGGTGACAAGTGTCTGTCAGCACCTCCCTGTAGCAGAGGATTTAAACCAGGTGATGGATGAATCTTTGAAAGTGTAACGTACAGTATAACATCACCACCACATTGTGTGATTAAAGAAGAACTGTAAAAAAGTTGAAAATTGATTATAAGAGCTGTATTACTGTGACTACAAGCAGGAGCAATATCTAAATCCAAAAAAAAGTAAATATTAATAAAATCTTCATGTTTCATTTCACTGTCCTGTTGGTAGCACCATGAAGACCATGCACAGACTCTTCATATGAAAACATTATGTCGCATGAAAGTAGTTGTCAAACCTTGTTTACTCATTGATTGATTTAGGAAGATGCTATTTGTGTATTGAATGTATGAAGCTAACATGACCATATTTGGATATGAAGGGAGGAGTAAGGAGGTGGGGCTGACCCTTGAACCAGAAGACACTGTCAAACACATAAGAGGCTCAAGTCCAGGTCCAGTCTTATTGGAGACCAGAGCTGTCCATGAATTTAACAAGGCCCATAATTCATCTACTTTTTGAAGCCTAATATTTCTGTCATGATGAAATGATCACTGAGAAGAAGAGTTGACTTCATCTCATGACATCACAATGACTTATGGAAAAACTGAATGAGTATTTCAGGACTGAAGATGAGGATTTTTGATTTGAAGTCAATTGGAGCCAGCATCTAGTGCCCATTAGGAGTATTACAGTTTTTTCCCTAATTATTGAGGTGTGGTGGCTTCATCCATTTCAATGTACAGTGCTTGGTAAAGTAATATTTGAAATGATACTATATACACAAGTTTTATAATACTAATAGAAGCAGGCTCACTCATGCCAGTAGAGCTGGTGGTTCTGCACTGACTCAGTAACATTTTCACTTGTCAAAAAGAATAATAACAATATGTACAAAAATGCACAAATGCACTGGTTCCTGAAGCAGGTGATTTAAATGATCAGCACCTCCTTCAGTTTGAAGAGAGGAGCTAATCAGTGAGATCACCTGCTGGAGAGCCGGTTGCAAAGAAAACCTGCAGGGTCTCGGCCTCCGTGGCCCGACTTTGACATCTGTGCGCTATTGGGAGCAGTAAATATAACATAATATAGTTTTAGGCTCAAACACAACCTGGTTATGTTCAGGGGAAGTTTTAGCTGTGGTTAAAAAAGACATTTCAGTTTGAAATGGACACTAAACAGCAGTTCTTTATTGTCAGGTCTATTATAGTAAACACACAGTCGAGGTTATGGAGCAGTCATGCACAGTAGTAACGCTGACTATCGGTTTGAAACCCAAAACAAACGGCCGTCTCCTGAGCTCAAGTCCAATGTTTTGTCAACTCATTCATCCACCTCAGCTTCCTCCCTGTGCAGACTTTGTGGCTCTGAGACTACGTCACCTGTCCTCCTCCTTCATAATTATAATGAAATGTAACTATGGGTTGTAATAAGCTGCCTGCACTGGTGACCTTTTGGGTAGTTTTTTTTTTATGTTAACAGTCTCCATGCCTGATGTGTTTTAATTACTCCATCATCAGCCTGACGTGTGTATAAATGTGTAAGATTTGTGAGTGCAGGACTGCAGCTGGAGGTGTAGCCAGTCTGTGTGTAACATGAGTGCTGATGTTACGGCTGGACTGCTTCCATGTGACACAGCAGATATATCTGAGCACGCCACAGATGCTGCGTTTACGCTTGCAAGCCAAATGGGTGAACGCCGCGACTATCACAGGAATATCTGCTTATCAGGCCTCAGGCGAGCTGCCTGTGAAGGGCAACAGACACAATGCACACAAACTCACGTTGGATGTGTTTGAACTATGAAGCATGAAATCTTATTTGGACAGAGAGGCTGCTACGTGCAGTTTAGAGCAGATTATGTGTTTGTGTTTTTGGTTTATTCGTCTTTATTAATAAACCAACATCACTTTTTGTAAATGTTTTCCCATTAAGGGACTAAAAAAGGAATATTTAATCATAGGAAAGTCACAGTTTTCCAGGCAAGACTTTATAGCCTGCATGAGCTGTGCTGGATCCATTGCAACATAAGAAATTTGCATTGCAAATGTTTGTTTTTGCACCTTATCACCTGATTTAAATTTCTGATTTTCTCTTTGTAAGCTCACCTCTCCTACAGACGGAGTTATGTAATTGTAATGTAGCGTGTTTGGCAGGATTCTTTACAAAAATAACACCTCTCAAATGAGCCGGAACTTTACAATAACTCAACTCTCACCTGCAGCAAATCTGCAGCAGCATCTCTGGAGCTCAGCCAGATGGCGTCTTGTTCACCGCACAGTTTGTCTCATGTTTGCAAATCTGATGTGACAACAAAAGACAATTAGAGTCCCACATTAGAGCTCAGTTGTACGTGTTTATTGGTGCGCGACGTGTTTGTTTTTTCTTTTTTTGCAGTAGCAATGCTTAAAGGAGATACAGTAAGAAGTGTCTCAGCAGTCAGGCTGTGCAAAGTCCCACAAGTCCTGCAGGAGGAAAATAAAATACAGTATCAGCCATCTGGAGGCTGCTGAGCATCTACCAACAGCTTCTCTTTCATTAGAGTCAGATAGAACCAGAGAGCGTCTATAAAAATGAACAAAATAACCATGTCTCAAAAATAAATTCAGTACATTAAGAGCAAAACCTTTGCTCCAGTTGACATCAATTCATAAATGGTCATTTTCAATCCTGAAATACTCCGTCAAGGATTTTTTCCACAAGTCATTCTGATGTCATTACATAGAGTCAACTCTTCTTATCTGGGAGCTGATGGTCCATCTGAAAATCACTTCAAAGTCAAAGTCAAAGTCGATATTGTCAATACTGCAATATGTTCTTGTTGGACACAGTAGAGTAATGAAACTGTGTGTCTCTCAGACCGTTATTGGTGCAAATAATAAACATTAAATAAACAGTAAATTGTTATAAAAAATATATATAAGGCCGTTCATCATTAAATATATATTAGGCTCCAAAAAGAGGAAGATTTAGGGGCATGGTTAGTTTGAACTCCAGTGTCCTACACAGTGGACAGAGTCCTCTGGTTCAAGGGTCAGACCCGCCTCCTCACTCCTCCCTTCATATCTAAATATGGTAACTGCTGGCACCAAACAACCAACATGGTGACGTTCAAATCCCAAACTCCTGGCTTCAAAATGTGAGTCCACAAACCAACAGGTGACATCTTTCGGGTGTGATAACACCGGACAACATGTTGTACAAAACAGATAATCACCAGCAGATTTTTTTTCTACAGAAATTGATGAAGCAAACATACATTTTCAGTTGGAAACTGTGTGTGTGCATATACCTTTGTTTGCCTGTCCTTTGTGTATCATCATCAAGTCTAAACAAAACTGATTCTCTCCACTGTGCATCTCTTCTTGTTCTCATCGGTCTTCCTGTCCTCATTTTAATTCTTTATTGTTGTCTGTCTTCTCCAACCTCTCTTCTCCTTATACCTTCTCCTTCATCCCTCCTCATATTTCTGATCCTCATCCTCCACTTCTATATTCAGTTTTGTTTCAATCACTTAACATTTCCTACAGTTTTCCTTCCTGGACCCTGAACTCTAACGATTGGACTGTAAAGAATGTTCTGGTAGTTTCCTGCTGCTGGATAGAGAGACCTCTGTCTCAGTCGATTGTCTCGTTAGCTTTCAGGGAGTGTGGGCTGAAGCAAAGGAGAATCAGAAGACCTGTTATGGTCAATTCACGTCCTTAATGTTGTTAATGTTGTTGGGTGGGTGTGTGGGGTGTGTGTGTACTTGTGTATTTATGTGTGTGTGGGAGGGGAGAGGGGAAGGGGAGGGGGAAGTATGTATGTTCTTTTAATTTCTTTCTTTTTAACATGTGAAGCACTTTGGGTTACTAAATTGTATGAAAGGTGCTATAGAAATAAAATTTGATTGATTGATTGATTAATAGCATATATCTACACAAACTACTGGGACCTTCTCAGGTATAATGTATTTCTTAACCACATTAAAATGAACACAAAAGAGCTCAATGCTGGAAGTGAAGAGATCCTAACTGACCACACTTTAAGTATTTCTACTAATCTAATCTAATCTAATCTAATCTAATCTAATCTAATCTAATCTCAAACTCTGGGTAAAATGTCCCTACTTTCTAAAACCTCTCTCGTCTCTTTCGAAAAGCCTAAATTTGTCCTCACAGTGATGGAGTGCAAGACCACACAACATACACAGAGACACACACAAAACACACATGGTTAATACCATAGACTGTAAGTCACCAAAAAGTATCACCAGTGGCTCCAACATAATCCAGCTCCAACAGGCAGCAAGTCAATCCAATGTTATCAGCTAAAGTCAGTTGTTCTTCTCAGTATTCTGATGTACCATCTGAAATACTCTCATATTTAAGGAGATAAATTAGGCCTCAAAGAAAACTGTTTTAAGGGTGGGACTTGTTTGATTGACGTGTTTGCTTCAGATGCTTCGTTAGATCCACCATGTTGCTCCCCCTCTCCGCCCTCCCTGTCCACATATGCTTTCTTATGGTTTTTAACAACCAAATGCCATATTTGGGGTTTCAAGGTGCTGGTCCATGAACCAATAGGCGACATCACTGAGGCTGCGTCCATCTTCTGTTTACAGTTTGTGGTTCATACTCGGTTCAGTTGAGCTCGACCCAGCCGCTGTGTCTGCTCTGCTGCTTGTGAGTCAAGATTGTTCTGTGTTTATTGTTGCGTACTCGGTCAGGATGATGCTGGGGCTTTTCCCACCACACTTCAGGGAGCTGACACTGAACCGTCCTCCCTCCTGTTTACAACTCATTATGACAGTCAGCGTCCCTCTGGGCCGACAGTCTCAAGCTCAGACACAAGATGCAGCCTGAGTGTCGTCTCCGATGCTGTTGGCGATCATTAGTGTCATGTACGTTATATGGTGTCTAATTTCCTGGATAAAAACCATGATGAGATGAAGCTAGATGGTTGTGACCAATGTGTTAACAACACCTCTTAGTATAGCACAGTTTAATTCAACAGCAACACTCATAGTACATACTATAAAGTTGTATCACCTCCTCTATATCAACGTCCCATCTCATCTCATCTCTGATCTCTGCTGCTGTATCAGGGTTGCAGCCCTTACAGTTGTCAGTAATAATAAAAGCTTGCATCATCACCAGAGCTGCATTTAAAGAGCAACGTTATTGAAGTGGCTGGTAAAACACACAGTGAATCATCTGGATATCAAATCAAATCAAATCAAATCAAATCAAAGTTTATTTATAAAGCACTTTTCAACCCCATCAAGAAGACCAAAGTGCTTTCCAACATTGGCATAATTAAACAATACAGTGCAGTTCAGTTAATGAAATAAATCAATAAAACCATAGTGCAGCATAATAAGAACAAATAAATCCAAAGACATTTTAAGACAACATAAAATTACACAGAGTTAGGTATTAAAAGCACATCTGATTAAGTGAGTCTTTAAATTGGCTCTGAACAGCAACAGGTCAGTGACGGAGCGTAGTTCAAAAGGAAGTGAGTTTCAAAGGCTTGGAGCAGCAGCCACAAAGGAACCATCACCCCACCGCTTATAGCGAGACCTGGGCACGTCCAACACCATCTGAGATGAAGACCGGAGGGCTCTGCCGGGGCGGTGAACAGTTAACAGCTCTGATAAATAAGAAGGAGCAAGGCCATGGATAGATTTAAAAACAAAAGTTAAAATTTTAAAATTAATGCAATAGTGGACCGGGAGCCAGTGGAGAGCAGAAAGGATGGGGTGTCTGGGTGCATGGGTTAGAAGACGGGCGGCTGCATTTCGGACCAGTGGTAACCTATGGAGTAACTATTGTGGGATGCCAAACTACAGTGAGTTGCAATAATCAATACGTGAACTGATAAAAACCTGAATGGCCTTCTCTAGGTTGTGCTGGGAAAGAAATGGTTTAACTTTGGTGAGGAGACGTAGCTGGAAGAAGCTAGCCTTGACAGCAGAATTTATTTGTCAAACTTTAGCTCGTTGTCAAAAATGACCCCAAGGTTCCTGACCGCTTGGCTCACAGGAAAAGTTAATGTTGAATTTGGCAACAGGTTATGGTGTAGATCAGGGAGGGCAAAGAGAATGCACTCACATTTGCTCTCATTTAGATGAAGGAAGTTCTGGGCCAGCCAGAGTTTAATATCTGAAAAGACGCTGTATAGGGAGTCCAGTGCGGAGGCACCATTGGGCAACACAGGTAGATAAAGCTGGAGGTCATCAGCATACAGATGGAAGGACAGGCAGTGCTTTTCAATGAGAGCTCCAAGAGGCAGCATGTATAGAGAAAACAGGGCCGGTCCAAGAATGGACCCTTGTGGTACTCCAGACGACAGCAAGGCTGATGTAGACAAGTGGTCATCAACCGTCACCGTGAAGGTCCTGTCTGCCAGGTAGGAGCTGAACCACTGGAGAGCCGTGCCCTTCAGCCCAACATGCTGAACCAGATAAGAGATGAGGATGGAGTGATCCACTGTGTCGAAAGCTGCTGTGAGATCCAGCATTAACAGAACTACTGGCTTTTTAGTGTCCAGAGCTTCTAAAATGTCATTATGCACCTTAGGAAGACACATATAATATTTTAAAATGTTTTGCCGGAAACCGTTAATTATGTGTGCATCCACACGAAGACGCCGAAAACTGCATGTGGCACTGTAACGCTGCCTCAGACACACACCATATCAGAGAAGAAGACATGGAGCATGCGCAGAAAGTCTGTGCACAGTAAAGCAAAAACAACACACACTTGTTGCTCACGGTAGTTGTGTATTTTAAGAAGTTTTTTGCTGTAAAGCCAAAACAAACCCAGTGGCTGCTGCAGCATTAACGTGACTCTGTATTCCGCCATTGTTAGTGTTGTTGTGCATGCGGGTTAAGGGAGGGGTGGGGCTACTACGGCATCGTTTCAGGAGAATGTGTATTCGCCGTCCACAAGGTGACGCAGGGGGTGGTGTCTTCAGACTTTCCCACTCTGAGACCCGTTTTCAAAATGTTTTCAGCTCCCAAAACACCGTCTCCGTGTGGACACAAGGCATAAACGATAAAAAACTTTACCGTTTACACTGAAACCCGTCTCCATGTGGACGGGGCCTGAGAGAAGCACACACCTACTGAGTAAGTCAGTCAGTTACACAACACACCTAAGGACCAGTCAGTAACACCTTGTGATAACCAGTATCTGTTATATAGAAACAAACATGGACACCAGGAGATATCTGCTGCTGTTTCCTTGCCAGTGCCATTAGTGAACATTGAGTATATGGGTGAAGTCCTTTATGGAGAAGCATGGGCGTCTTCACAGAGAGGATTGGAGGTGAGTAGATTTTGTTTAATAGAGCTAATTCTGGGTGAGGACAGAGGCAGCACTCCAATTTCTGGCTGGCTGGCTGTGGTGGTATGTTTCTCATGGCATTTGTATTCTTGCCACAGTTCAATCAATTTCCCCTCTAATTCTGTCATCCAATTTACATTTATGCTAGAAGCTTTGTTGCACGTCATTTTTCTTTGTGCGGCTGTTGATTGTTTCCATGGTAATGCATGATGTCATCCATCAACAGCCTCAGTCGGAAATATTAAACATTTTAAAAAGCAGCAGTGACTAGGTTTGAAAAAAAAAAAAACAGCATTTGAGTCTTCACGCAGCACAGACGACACAAAATAATCTGCTGACTGTAATCACCAACTGAACCAAACTGGACCTGACCTCCCTCCATCCAGGTCCCATCAGCCGTCACATTCAAATCACATTCATAATTGACCTGATATCATTTAGGTGTGTTCCTGTGTTCGACTGAAGTCTGCTAAAAGCATAGGATGCAGGCCAAGTCATTCCCACATATTTTTTTTTCTCGTCACACACACAAACCTCCAAATATAAAATGCAGTGTTTGTGCAAAAACTAACTTTCCATTTGGTTCCATGCTGGTTTGTACGTGATGAAGCTGCTCCTTTGTTTGAATTACTTATACTATCTTTGACATCTATACTTAACAGAACCCCTATAATCATCTTGGCATGCCTCCTAAGAGAAAAGCTTTAACTGAGCACGAGCATTTTGAACTGCTTTGTTTAACTTGAGAATCTTTGAACAGCACATTAAAGGAAAAGGCTACTTATGTATTCTTTTTTTTTTGAAAGGGTCAAAATAAAGACAAAATACAGAGTATGCTCTGTGCCACATCCATCTTCACTGGGCTCTGCTTGTTGTTTAGCTCATCATCTCTTGCTTTTTGCTACTGAAATTCTCCCTTTGACGTTTTCCCAGAAGGTTCCTTTCAGCTTCTACAACTCATCCACAACACGCCTCAACTCAACCTTCATTAATTGTCCTTCGTCACTCTCCTCCCACACTCTCTGCAGTAGCTGCTCATATCAAAACCCCCACAACCTCACACAGCTCTGTCTTCTGCCTTCAGAGGCCACTTAGCTGCCTTCCTGCCTGGTTATCTATCTGTACAGTCTCGCCTGCTCTCCCTCCCGGCACCCTGATGGTGAATGAATGACCTTCCCTCTGACCTTCCTGTTGACAACTCATTTTTTTCAGTATGTATAATATCTCAAATCACCCTCGTCCCAAATGAATTAGTTGCACTGCAGTAGGTGTAAAATTGCTCCACAAGTCCTTTATGTTTATCTCCTTTAAATGCCAAAATATTTCCTTTTATGATGATCATCTTGCTTCTTAACCCACTTGAGGATTTTCTGTGTGATACATCAGCTTTCACATGAGGAATAAACAACTGTTAAGATAAGATAAGATAGAAAATTCTTGTGCCAAATTACTCCAACCGTACATTACAAACATCACCTCCTAGCATGCAAAATATTTAAAAACAATATATCAAAATATATGAGCAGAAACCCGCACAGTGCAGAGCGCTAACTAGGGATGAGCGAGTACTGCAATATCTGTATCTGTATCTGTTTACCCATTCACATTATCTGCATCCCTATCTGTACTTAACCAGAAATGGGTGGGATTAAAATCTGTACATTATTTTAAGTGAAAACTTTTAGAACAGCCTCAAAATTGAGATTCAAACCAGATCCTGTTTCTCCTATGAACCGGTTTGCTTTTCCACTGGCAAGGAGCCAAGTTGGGGCCACGTCAACGTAAAAGGTCAGTTCATCACTGCATAGGTAGCCGGTTTCCAACAACCAGCCATTAGCAAGCTAGCTGCTGTTAACAAACTACTGTTACCCTGTTACTATCAGTCCATGAATTTTTTTTTTTTTCAGCAGACATGATTCAACATCATTTTCAACATGATTGTGATAACAAACCACTTTTCCATTGCTATGTGTGGTATTTATTCAGTTTTGGGAAATCACAATGTCCTTCCTAGTTGCATATGCTGGCGAAGTGCACCCTCACTGTAATAATGTTTAAATGGAGGAGCTGATCGTGTGCATACAAGTGCTATCCCTGGTTTTACAAGTTTACACTGAGATCCAGAGCCAAAGCCGTATTATCATTACTCTTCTACTATCACTAGTTGTGTTTCTACCGTCGCTCCCCCAGCTCCTGGTGTAGTTGCTGCTTCGTTAACTAGCACTGGAACCCGTTCGGTGGAAAAGGGGTATCTCCTAGCTGCAGCATGTCTGTGTAGGGAGAGGGGTGCGCTGTGTGTGACTGGCCAATCACAGAGCGTGAAGAGTGAAGTCAGCAGTTAGTTACCCAATGAAGATTTTCATTTAACATGGATACGGAGAATAATAATAAAAAAATCTCGCGCCCTGCTCGGCCTCGGCAAAAATGCATCATCCGTAACAAGTAGTCGTTTGAACCGAGTATCCAGCTCATCCCTAGTGCTAACAAAGAGCCTGTGCTCATATTAAATTTTAATCAGCATCTGACTCTGCACTGGAAAACTAATAACATTTTAGTTAGAAAGAACATTGACAAATAAACATATACAGTGGATAACAACACAATAATAGATTTTCTACAGATTCATTAAGATGTATTTGTGAATGATTCCTTCTCTTTTTTCCTTTTGCTTTCTGGTTGTGCACATTCTTGTTTGCAAAATACTTAAAACAAGAACGGGGAAGCAAATGACCAAGAGTTAAAGTGGTAAATTATACAAAGAGGCGACTAGCAAAACTCTCATAAAATTCTTCTTCTGTGCAGTAAGGCTCCAGTATTGTCCTGCTATGTACTGCACTGCTTTGACTCTGACTCTGAATGATTTTCACTTGAGAAAAATAGAAAGAAGTCCCGCCCCTTGGAAAGGAAGCACTCAGAGATTTATTGTAGTCTGAACACTGTTGCTCTCTTGTGGTGAAATAGCAACACTAATCATTCACCCACTATAACAGATGGAGATTTTTTCAACCAGGATCTGGCCCAAAATTGAAGGCAATTCTCCATCTCTCTGAATAAAATCATCATTTATCTTGGCGGAGGTAATGAAACATCCTTGTGACTGATGTGTTTGCATTGCCATGTATGTCCATGCTCTGTGAGTACACATAATTATTCCTTCATCTGTGGTGGAAAAGATTGAATATGACTTCATCAAACAAAAACTAATTTGCAAATGTTCCCATAAAAAAAAAAAAAAGTGTCTACATTGAATAATATATGTCTGGAATGGCACATAACACAAATGCCTTTAAATACCAATAAGGCTTTTAGGTCACACTCGTGGCAATTATGGAAATTACAGCCAACGACCAGCATGTGTCACAACAGCTTCTCATGACAATAACAATGATAATAATAAACCATCTGCTTCACCTGTTAGTTCTCATCAAGCTCATCTTTGCATATTTTCAATATCGACCAGATGTTCCCAAAATGACAAAACCTTCACTAAATTATTTAGGACTTTTCAAGCATCTGTTTAATTTTGACATTGCTCACTGTTCGCTCGCTATCTAATGCAACACATGCTGCAGGCCATGCCCTCTCTCTTTTTTCTTTTTCCCACTGGTCACCGTGTGTCCTACTTACAAACACATGGAGGCAAATCATTGCAGCACCAACAAAAATATTTGAAAATAACCCAAACCCAATCCAAAAGCTGACACTTTGTCAGGACCTTTTGGGCTGAGCTCACATAGCACAGTTCTAGTGTGTGTGTGTGTGTGTGTGTGTGTGTGTGTGTGTGTGTGTGTGTGTACATCACAGAGAAATGGCAGCAGAGAGTAAAAAAGATGAGGCAGAGAGACCATGTGAATTATTCATCCTGTCCTCCCTTCTACCTCCTGATTACACACCACTAAACACCTATTTACATCCATTTACAGAAGCCCACGCCTCACAGGCTTTGACCACAGGTATTGGCGGGCACCTCGCCTGGCTTATTACCTATTACCTACACCAAATATCATGTTTGCTGGCTGTCTGTGCAATTTCACAATCGTGATCCTGAAGGTAGTTTTTATCCGTAACCTGAACCTCACCCACTCACCCACTCACTCACTCACTCACTCACTCACTCAAAAAGTGTCTTTGGCATCTCTGTGGATTTACAGAATAAGAAACAGGAAGAAGGTGGAGCAGTGACAGGTGGCAAAATATGCCGATTTTAACTCTGCATTTTGAATTACATCTGCTGCCCTGAAAGTTAGTCCGAAATTGTAAAAGCATGAAAGTGTAGTCCTGAAAATGAATTGCTGTGTCAAAATCCGTGTTGCTCTCCTGTCCATAGCAAAGGTTTCAGTCACATCTGCAACAAGGAGAGCAAGAACGATGTGAGCGACTTGTGGGTGAGTGTAGTCACCTTTTTCCTGTAATGATTGACTGACTGGAAAATTGAATTAAAGTCATTTAACACGGGAAAGGTCATTGCTTCGGTTCCTTGGTGGCTCTGTAGGGTAACATTTGAAAAACTGCTATGACCTTATAGCTGAATGTAAATACTGTATGGTGTCTGAAAAAGGGTAACAACTAACATTGTGTGGATGAAAGAAAGAAAGAAAGAAAGAAAGAAAGAAAGAAAGAAAGAAAGAGGAGCATAGTGCGCACTACTGTTTAACTGGGCATGTTGCAGCATGAAGCAGGAATTGTTAAGGCAGGCCGTCAACATGACACATAGGCCATATAGTGGGCAGCGCAGGGCATTAATAATTCATTGACCCGGCCACCCCCTTTATTTTCCATTTTCCTGCTCTGTGGCTAAGCTGACTTCATGTCAACATCAGATGCCTGAACACACCACCATTCATCAGTGCAAAGTGCAATTTTTACTCTGAAGACTTAAGACAAAAAAAGAATTAAACCAATTAATCAAGTCAGAGTTTTATAAATACAAAGAATTGAAGCTTTAATGTAGTTATTAATTCAATGTGGGTACCATGCTATTATAACATCTTCTCTGGTGACGTGGTTTTGCATTAAGGATATTGTATCCTGGGACTTTAAGAACTATTTGGATATGATGTGATAATAATGTAGTAATTGCGATGATTAAGTCATAATCTCAAGCGTGTGTCACCACTTGATGCAAGTCTGTAAGATGACCCAGATGGAGAGAATATTGTCCTGACATTTGTTAATGTGTCAGTGTGGTTCAGTTGAAGTGTTTGTCAGATGGCTGGACGGCATCTATAGCCAACTATACAAGAAAGTAAACAGTCTTTGAACATCTCCCATGTTCACATGTTCATTTTTACACAGTCACTGCTTTTCATGGTCATTTAAACCAGTCATTTTTGCCATGAGGGCTGATTGGACAACAAGTCCTACACCCTGAAGATACTTACTCCCTAAAGTCCTGGCTATCAGTGTCTCAGAAAAGCCAAATATCCGATCTGTGGTTGTTACGTAGAGGTCATTATTTACTGTGATTTATTACAGAATCCCAGTAACTGCCAATAAATATCTCCACAGATAAAACACAAAACTAAAATTCAAACCCAAAGACTTTGTTATTTTTATTCAGTGTAGTTTCCAAAACAAACCTCATTTGTCTTCTAACACTGCGAGACTTAAAAAGTATTGGTTCTCACAAAAGGTGGCTTTTGCTTTCATTATGAGTTTCTGTATATGTGAGTGTCTTACTGTTTTTGTTGAGACAGACAGAGAAAGAAATGTAATTTGCCCTTCCTTATTGTTATTATGGTCTGAGATGGTAGCGTTGAATTGCTCGCAAAGAAATCAATATTATTTTGTCTTTTGACTTCTGTCAAGATTAATACCTGCCACTGAAGAGCCTGCACTGATGTGGGAATTTAAAATTAGTGGTTGGAAACTTTTATGTGATTGAAGATGGTACGTGGTCCATAAAGCTGGACGAGCAGTGCTACAGTCTGCCTGCCAAACAGTCCGAGCTAAAGCATATCCTGAAGCTATCTTTGTACTAATTATTCAGAGGAGATAAAGTTCATCACTTGAGTTACTTCCTCATGTAGATGATATATATATATGTGTGTGTGTGTGTGTGTGTGTGTGTGTGTGTGTGTGTGTGTGTGTGCATGTCTGTGAATAAATGTCAAACTACTCTCTACTTTAATTTTTCCACACAAATAGTAAAAACTAATGTGAAGAGCAAGACTATGGACACATATTAAATTACTTCCTGGTTGGTCTAGTTTGGGCTGATCAGAATCAGTGTTTAATACATTGTCTGCCTAGTTATAAAGAAAAAGTCAATCAGTACAATGAAGCCACCCTGCTCCAAGTACAGCAGCAGACTCTCATATCCGACTGTTTCCTCGGGTGTGTCAGAGTGGGAACGCAATAAATGTGGCGACTGTAAGTCTTTCAGATTGAATATTATTTTTCCATTGACATTTGGGCATAATGGGAAATGCATCTTTATCTTTTAGAAAAACAAAAAAGATGCACTGCACGAGAAATTCAATTTATTTATTTATGTAAAATGTCATCTGTTGCTCCACACATCTGCACACGGTCTCACAACTGAGAGGAAGTGATTTCATGAATCTAAAGTGGGATTTTCATCACCTTACCATTAATTCTTTCAAAGGCGGCATATTCTTGACCCGACGAGTTTGATTCAAAAGTCTCAGCCTCCAGCAAAATTACCTATGAAGATTAATTTGTATTCATTTAATTGCATCTGGATATCATAGTAAGAAGGTGAGTATTAACAAGTCAAACTGATAGTAAAACATTACTGTATTCTTCAAATCAGTGAGACTAGTGTTTTATGACAAAAGGAGGAACTTTCTCTGATTCACCAGAGATCAAAGCAAATTTTTAAAAAAATAACTGGCAACAATTTTCAGGTAACAAAATATGGGTGTATGTATACTAATTGAATGCAAAGCCTACACAAGATAATGTTTCTGATGATGTTTATTGTGATTTCGTGTTTACATTTCCTGACAAAGGGCAGGAAAGCTAGGTTGAGGTTCACTGCCTGCTCATAGCCTCCTAGCATGCTGAGCAGGCCCCCAACCTGATCCTTAGTAGACATTGTTAGGTTTGCTTTGTGCCTAATTTTTCTGACCTGATGATGTTGTTTTATGGGTTAAAGGAATAAAAAAGCCGTGGTCAAAACACAGATTGAAAGATTATGACATAAACAATTCATGGGAATGTTTGAAAATAAACAGCTCATACAAGGATTTCATAACGGCCACCTTTTTAAATGAGCCTATATGATGTCTGACTATTTCAACCAATCAGCAAAATTGAGTGATTATCATGTGGAAGCTACACAGTGAGTTAGACTGCAGATGCATGGCATCAAGGCAGCACAGTAGTGGCATAAGGACTGCCAAACAAAATCTTTTTGATGATGATGATGTCAAATAAAAATGCTGGGCTCTCAATATCACAAGCTAACAACCTCTTCTATGCAAAGGTCTTTTTTTTTTCTTTACAAATTTTGTGTCTTAATGTGTCGCTGAGTTCCCAAAATGTCGCTGGAGAATTTTTTTCATTTGCATTCTTCCTGCTCGGTGTGAGCAGTTGACGTGTTGTGCGGTCCAGCTATGATCCACTGCCAGTTAACACTCTGCAGATACTACCGAAAGGAGACGTGTTGTGACACTATACGTGGCACATTTATTGCTCATTATCTATTTGAAGAGACAGATCTCCGGCAGCACACAGCCACTGGTTGTGAGCGCCGCTGCAGCTGCTTCGCCTGGCTGTCGCAGGTGAAGCTGAGGCTGCTGATGTGAGCCTTGTTCGGACCTTGGCTGCTGCTGTGGTGCAGTCTACGATGCTCTGGATACGTGCAGCTTTGAACTTGCGTGGCCACTGTGGCAGATGTGTTACCGATGCACCACATGGGTACAGAAATAATGTCGCTTCAGTACAGCGCTCAGCTAGAAAAGCTATCACTGCACACACACACAACCGCTGCATGTAGTCAGTGTTACACCCATTAAAAGCAAATGTGTCACAGCCAGAATGGTAAGCACAGTTACTGTTACAGTCACAGTGACAGCTGTGTCATCCCAGCTCTGCAGTTATCAGCAGAGCTACAGTCAGCCAATGAGAGAGTTCACAGACCACATCTTGTAGTTTTTGTTTCTAAATGCAGTGTTAGAGACTTGTGCCTGACAGACACAACTGAGGGTGTGGAAACTCCTGTGTAGTGCACGACATAACACAAGAAAGTGTCTCACAGTAGCTCAGCCTTTATGAGCCAGAGGAAACACAAAATAGTCAAGAAAAAGTTCCCACTGTGACCTCCCAGATCCTCTTCAAAAAAGTTTGTTTTTGGTGTTATTTTCTCAAAGGTTGTTATTTTTTATTATTATTATTGGTAAAGCCAATAAAAGATTTATTCTTCAATAGGTGTGTCACTAATAATAAAAGTGCTATTCCACACTTAATTAATTTTATGACCTTTATCTTGTGTTTTTCTTCTTTCAACTGTTTTTTGATTGTTGATGTGTTTGCTGCTGTTTTCAAGGTCTTGTTTCTTTAGGCATAAAAAACAGCAGCAGTCATACAGTCCTCTGGCCGTAGTTTTGACAGCAGTGATGCAGAAACATGTCGCAGGAGACTCAGTGAAGCTCAGTGAAGTTGCTGCATCTCAACATTCAATCTGTGTCTGCTGTCTGTGAGATTGTGCATGTTGGCTGAAATGTGTGTGCTGTGATAGTGCGACTCTGTGGATGTCTATCAACTCTTCTCCACATACTTTTATTTATTTCACTTTTCACTGTCAGATATTTTATTGTTCTGTCACTGCCTCCAGCTCACATTGTTTGATGCAGCCAGCCCAATGACTCCATATATTTCTAATTTAGTTCAAAAAATGGAGTAATTGTAAGATAATTTCTTGAGGTTTTACATATCTACCCTGTTTGTTACTTTTGTAGCTATCTCTTTTAGGTATGCAATCTTTGTCACTTGCTAGCAGGTACCAGTCAATTGTTCCAGAGACATGTTCCTGAACGCTTTATGAAAATAAGTCCAATATTCACCATAATTAGCAATTATTTTCTGTCTCCAAAAACAATATCTGGCCTGATAGCTGCTAAATGCTGCAATATGTTTTGTAATTAGATTTGAAATTGTATTTTTTCTCTTCGTTTCTACTGAAAACAGCAAAGGTGTAACAACAGCAGAATATTACAAGATCATAAAACACTGATCACAACTACTTTAATGTGTAGCTAAAATGAAACATAAGCAGTAGAAAATATGCAGTGAGTTTAGGTTACAAAGCAGATATTTTGCTCTCCAAGTGAAAAGGTAGACATCAGATTCTGTGTATTTTCACTCCATCCCTGACTGTGAGTGAACACAGTGAGCTGTGAGGGGGGAAGGACTGTGTGGTTTATATCAGCACACTGCTCAACTGGCCCAGCTTTTTCTGTGCTTAAATCATCACTCACACATTGTCTTGATAATTCCACTCATCGCCTAGAGCATCTGACCTCTGACATTACAGCTCTCATGGCTTAATCATGGGAGACATTAAGCACTTCTGTCTGTTCAGAAGGTTAATATTGCCATTAGAAAGCCATTATTCACCAGCAAGACCCTGAGCTCATGGCAGTCTATGCAGAAACACACCAAATCCGTCTCCCCTGCTCAGAAAAGATAATTAGCATGAGAAAGGTTGAGGATGAGATGTCACTGATGGATATTTATCACTGAGCCACATACAAACTCCATTAAGCATGTTTTGTTTAGTCCATCAAGACTGTTTTTAGAGAGAAAGAAAGACCTGTAGTTTGAGGAAACACTGAAATTACACTGTGTTCTCTGACAGCTTAAAAAAAAAAACAAGAATTTTCTTAAATTGTCAACAAATCTAGTAGATTTGTTGACTTTCTTTGGAAGAACTGCTGTAAATGTAAATATATATCTATAGTTCATTGATTAATAAAATTCATTGATTAATTCTTGTTGTTTATGTTTTACGTGTACAGTTGTCCCACTGTGATTTTTTTTTAAAAATCTAGATGGTCCCAAGCACATAATTGAGCAAAAATTGATGAATGTTTTAGCGAGATAGGGTTGCTATGGCAACGCAGGAAAGTTTTGGCCACATTCAGAAGATGGGATCTTGTTTGAAAAAAAAAAACAAAAACCCCTAAAATCTTAGCAAATTCATATTTCTTATAATTTTGTTATTTCACCACAAGAGGGCAACAGTGTTCATTCTGTAGCATCACTACAGCAGGATTATGCTCTAGCAGAGGTTTGAGATCTCTGAGTGCTTTCTACTTTCTATAATAAAACATGCCTGTGTTGTATTTCGTTGTCTCTACAGTACATTTTTTATTTTTTTTGTTTTTGTTTTCAATGGAGAAGACATTTTCAAAAAATTGAATTACTCTTTATATTACACTTAAAGTCAGATTATATTATCTTTCCACAGTATTACAGTTCCACCGGATTGCAGGGATTTTACTGAGTTGGTCTAATCTTCTCAAAACCACAACACATCATGTTTAATTTTTTTGTTCAACATATAAATGGAGTAGAAACCATCAATCCTTTAAGTGTTTACTGTGATTTAAATTTCCATGTAGCAGATGTCCTTAGTTAACACTTATTTTAGCTCCCTGTCCTAAAAAAACACAACAAATCCCATCTGAATTGGGATTTAATCTGCTCAACTGCTGCTTGTGGCCACACATCTGCAACAGTATAAGTGTCATTATGTGTGTTTACACTCCCATCATCACCTACCAGCTCTGCAGCAGGTGATGTCACACAACCTAAGATTAGATACAATCTCATGATAGCTTGATGCAAGTGAAGGAGGACAAAGACAGCTGGTTTTAAACTGACACTGTTCACTTGCACATGCACTAAGCATATAACAGTATTTGTTTTGAACAGTGGGAAGGCTGAGGAGCTTTAAATAGTTAAACTGTGCAGAAATGTTCATTTAATTCAAATTTTAAATGACCTTCAGTTAAAATGTTTGTGATGTTCTAATGCTCTAATTTTATCATAATTGTTATTAACAAGTTTTTCATTGTTTCTTGCATTTCGGTGATTCTGAACCAGTAGTCAACATATTTACATGCATAACATCAAAATCAATATCTACAGTGAGCGGGCCCAAACACACTCCAGTCAAGAAAAAGTGGATAACATACACAGAAGCTTTGCTGAAGCGCTGCACCGTTGAAACTGCATTATATGGTGGCGTGTGTCACACCTTGAAATGAGAGAGCAATCAAGATGGCGCTCTGCACGCTCTGACTCCTGCGGGTTTTATCTTCACTGGATGCTTTTTAATAATCAAATCCAAACTACTATAAAAGTCACTGAATAGATGCAGGTCTTTAAACTCTGTTGGTCATCGATGTGCTGTAGCTCTCTGGAGTTGATGAAGCAGCATCATCTCTGCAGGATCTGCACTTCAATGAAAACCATACTGCTGTGATAGAAGACATAAGAATGCAGTTTTGGAGCTGGTGAATTATGTATTTCATTCAAGTCACTCTGGCAAAAGGATGATTTGTGACAATAGTAAGTAACTAGTGGAGTTTAATTGCAATCAGTGGGGTTGTTCAACTTAATGACCCGACGTCAAGTTTAATGGCTTTTCACATTACATCACACTTTACACAACAAGATTATTGCAAATGAAAATGTCAGAGCTATTTTCAGTATTTCTCACTGTCAGTCACAGTTTGGCATGGTGTAATATATTATATTATTTTTGACCCCTCTCTAATATCCTTTGACTACATCTGATTACAAATTGTGGTTTTGGTTAAATCCAGAAAAATGTACATGTGTTGATATCTATAGAAATTTATAAAAAATAAAATCTTTATCAAACCTTGATCAGTTACTCTCAGTCCCTGCATATATACACAAAAAGGCCAATCATGCTTTAACTGCTATGAACAGATCCTGTACTTAATGGAAAAACTAATAAAGTATAAACATGTTGTGTGAGCATTTTACAGCAGCTTCAGTATTCACACTTCTTCACTTTTTCCCCCATTATATAATGAAGTAAATTTATTTTTTACAGGGTACATTTAAAACATTTTCCATCAATCTTCACCCAATAATTAATTCAAACAAAGTCAAAACATGTCTCTAGAAATTTTACTATAAGAAAAATCAAAACCTGACATCTCCCATTGACAGAATTATTCAGACCCATCACTGTGGCACAGAATAGGATCATAAGCAGAGGAAGGGGGCTACAAATATCAGCTGTAGTAAGTGTAGTAATGTGTCCAAATTTTATATTTAAAAAAAACCCTAATGTTTCTAATAGTGAGGTTACAGAGAGCAACAAGGCAACAAGAGATAAGATATGAGACACCTCCACTCTGACAGTTCCTTCACAAAGGCAGGATTTTGCAACTTCACTCAAAAGCGAAAGAAAACTTTGCTCAACAGGAGGAGCTCAGAGTGCAACTCCAAAGGCACAGGTTTTTGTGATGCCATCCTTTGGAGAGCAGGAGAGAAGAAGCCACTCACTATCAAAAGCTAGATAATAGCGTATACAAGAAGACATTCAGTGTCAGATACAATCCACATGTTTATCCCCAGCGAGGAACCATCTTTAAAACTCAACAACTTTGGACTCACACATGATGGAAGTACACACATTCAGTTTGTGGATTCACATGTGACATCACAGGACATGTTTCTTGGAATTTACACTGTATGTCACTCATTAAAAAAATGAAGTTTTCATGCCTCGGGGACATTTTTTTCTATTTAAACTTACCTTAGAATATTGATGAGGATATGTTTTGACAGTGCTTCTGACATGTCTGGGCCTATGGTTTTCAAGTGAAAGTGACCATTAGTTCTCCACATGAACACATTTGCTCCACTCTCCTCTTCTGAAGAAGTCGTGTGCAACATATGAGTGCTTTCCACAACATGATGGGACATTCAGACCATTGCTCTTTCCAGAGTTGTTGCTGCATAACACTCATGGAGACATTGGCGCAAGACTGAACAAAGAGAGCTTAGGCCAAAATCTAGCAAAGTAAAATAAGTAAGGACACAGAGGGTCTCCATAAAGTCCCTTTACAATTTAAAAAATACATCACAAATGTAATTGATAAGGTATCTTAATCATATTTGTTCTTTGTACTCTGTAGTCATCAAAGTTTTTAATCACATTGCATTTGTGTATCTCCTGTTGGCACCCAACAGTACCTCTTTACAGACACCCTGTATTTTGGCTTGATGTGTTGGAAGGTTCTTTACAGGCCTCCTCAGGAAGTTGCCTGCCACCTGTAAAGCAAAGATCACTGTTTGTGCACCCCCAGAGTGTGTTCAAGTCATTAGCCAATGCATCCAGACACATTGATACCCCTTCCACCAAACAAGAATGGGTGCTAGGTCCGGGCTGGTGCCAGAGCTGGTGGTTAGTTGGTTCAGATCCCGTTTCTCCTATGAACCGGTTTGCTTTTCCACTGGCAAGGAGCCAAGTTGGGGCCACGTCACTGCGTCACCGTAAAAGTCAGTACATCACTGCATCTGTAACCGGTTCCCTAACAACCAACTGCTAGCAAGCTAGTCGCTGTTAACAAACTACTGTTACCCTGTTACTATCAGTCCACGAAAAAAATATTGATTCAGCGGATATTCTGGTTACAACATGATTGAGTTAACAAAGCAGCGTTTCATTGGTTCATGTGGTATTTATTCAGCTTTGGGAAATCACGATGTCCTTCCTAGTTGCATATAACAGTGAAGCGCTTCCCCACTGTAATAATGCTTAAATTGAGGAGTTCATATGCATGCAAGTGCTGTTCTTGGTTTTACAAGTCTACATTGAGATCCAGAGCCAAAATAACCAACTGTTAGTGGCTACCCTATTTTCATTACTCTACTCTTCTACTATCGCTAGTTGTGTGTTTCCACCATCGCTCTCCCAGCTCCTGACATAGTCCCTATAGCTGAAATCTGGCCCAGCAAGGAAGTGAGGCCTGACTTAGCCCCAGTTTTAGCGTCTGGGGCCGGTTCTCACGGCGGTGGAATCACAAAAAACTGGGGCTAAGTCAGGAACTGGCCCCGAACTAGCACTGGAACCAGCTCAGTGGAAAAGGGGTATCGGAGAAGTATTCAGTGAAGCCACTTAGGGATAGCCAAAAAAGTTTGGACTGGTGCAGCTCGCAACAATCAAGAGACGCCTCTTCCCTCCATAACAAGCAACACCTCAGTGTCCATCCACAACACTGTAGAACCTGAATCTCTGCTGTTAATCTCAAAAGAGGCACAGTAGAGGTATCAGTGCAGTGAAACCCTGGATTTACTTGAAACAGAGCTTAGTAAAAGATTTGACCAGATTTGATGAAAGTGGCTACCCAGAGAGAAACCTCTCTCATCCAGGCTATCAAACAAAACCTGGCTGCACTGAATAAAGTTCAACTCCCAAAAATGTCTGACAGATCACACCTACAAATGCAACTGACTGTAGTGGGTTACTTGGCCAAAGGAGAGCATTGAGTTCTGTCCAAAAAGTCACATTTATTTCAGTGTTTTATCTACAAACCAGGGGGCTGTTTGAAGAAGCTGAAGCATTTGTTGAACCTGGTTTGTGCCTACAAAGGTCAGCCACTCTCAAACGATTAAAGACCTGGCCGCAAAGTACCATCAGCTACGAGAGGTTGACACGTTTGGCTGTGGTGAACAGGCTTAGCAACAATCTGGACAGATCGGCTGTACCGGGCCTTGTTAAGAGTTCTGCTACCAACACACCAGCCAAGTTTAGAGTCCTGCAAATCCACAGAAAACAAGGTTTTATTCATTTACTGCCACCATGCATTTACTGTGTGTGTGCGTGTGTGTGTGTGTGTCATAACTAATCCTGCGTAGAAAAATGTCTAACCTTGCTAAAGGGCATTGCTCTAAACCATTCGCTAAGGGGAAATAATTTCCCTGTTATTTACTGTGAAAAGTCCACTTGATGCAGAATTACAGGCTACATGCACAAAAACAATTTTTGTTTGAGCTGTGGTTGTAATAATATCCTAACAGCACCAGAAGTGGCAACAACAGCGTATCTGGCAGCTTCTGCTACTTAAAGCCTCTGCATGTGTGGGTAAGTTGGGTCCTGTTTGCTTTGATAATCCTTAAATAGTGTCTAACAGTGACAAACTGAAGAACAGCATGTCATTTAGAAAGACACACACCTAGTTTCATAAAGGTTCCACAATTTCCACTGCCCGTTGAAGATAAAAACAAACCCTGAAAACCAACTCTCTGTCGACTTCCACAGTAAAAGTGTGACAAGACAGGGGCATAAATAATTTTTAAATGAAAGAAGGTTGAATCCCCGACATTCTTCAAAGAGCTGGCTGTCCGACCATACTGAATAAACCAACATGAAGGGTCTCGGTCAGGGAGGTGAAAAACAACCAACAGTCACAATAACAGGGCGTCAGAGGTTCTCTGCAAAGACTGAAGAACCTGTTCAAAGGACAACAATCTCAGCAGCACTCCATCTGTCAGGTGCTTAAGGGAGTTGTGCCTTTAGTAAAAGGAAACAGTGATTACAGGAGTCTGGGAGCATGAGGAAAAAGATTTTCTACTTTAATTTGACAAAAACTAAACATTTGTTTAGGGGACAACAGGTACTGTGCATCATGTTGATAATACAATCCTTACAATGAATCATGGTGGGGGGAGCTTCTTGGTATGAATTTAATGGAGCTTGAATGCAGCCAAATACAGAGAGGTCCTTGAAGAAAACCTTCTCCAGATCGCAGTGACTGAAGAGGTGGGTGACATTCAGACCTATAGCCCGTTCAGCATCTGTGGAGAGACTTGAAGGAGGAAATTCACGCCTGCTTCTCTTCTACAAATCTTGACAGGATCAGCAAGCGGAAGAAATGCAGCTAAAGGGACTTCCATAAAGTACTGAATTACATAACGATTTGTATGAATCGCCACAAAAAAGATCCCAAATCACCACAACATGGTTTACATACAAAGGTATAAAAAAAAACTGAAACAAAAAGAATGAACAAGAGCAGCTCAGTATGGATGTAGAAACAGCAGTTGCTATTTAGCTTTGAGATTCCTTTCTACAAGTATGAATTTGTTTTAAAAATGCCCAACAATAGTGATTCAAACAGTAGCAGATTACAGATCACACATATATATATAATTACAGTTTATATGATACAAGGGGCTGTAATCTAGGTATGTATATAACATGGCCAGAAAAATACCTAAATCTGTTTTCTGCCAGTGTGCTCAATCCCACTGCAGAAAACATTAAAAATTCTGCTTAAATAAGGAGAAACTGGCTTGGCTAAACCAGTCTTTGTAGTCAGGTCATATACAATCCATAGGCCCCATGATGAAACAACTACTGGACTTGTTATGGTGAGCCTGTGGTTTGACTGAGCAGCAAATCCATAGAGTGGCCACTACTTCAAAAGTCCTTCAGAGGCCACTGGCAGCTCCGAGCTGGCCTCTCCAGGGAGGGTTTCTGCTGTTGTGGCCGATGTGTGAAGCTCTCCCACTTCAAGAGTAATCATACTGTATGCCTACAGCCACTGCATCATCTACCAACACTGCAGCACGATGTCATTTGATGGCCCTTACTGGTAATGGTCTCTCGTACATCCTTTTCATAACAAAGAAAAGGGTTAAAATAAACTGCCTGGGTTCACTGGAAACAGAAAGTAATCCAATAGTTATGTAAATCCAAGCCTAAATATGATGAAAGGACAGCTCCCTCCGCTCTTATGTGTAAAACTTAGATTTAGGGTTTTGTTTTTTTACAGTGAAGAGTCCTCTAACATCACTTTTAATAAACAAATACCCAAATATCCTATAAACAAGTGCATGCGCTGCATAAAGATGAGACTTCAGAGTTGGCTGTGGGGAGAGTCTTGCACACTGGTCTTGTATGCTCTTGTCAGCCTTGGAGTGAGAGCTGGTTACCTCTGTTCCATTACCACCCTGGCGCCTCCGTTCTCACACCCTCTGACAGGCAGGAATGAAAGCGCTGGCACTCAGCGCCGCAGGGCCAGGCAGGGAAAGAG
>OOFC01012666.1:26379-37242 GCA_900323345.1 Pseudochromis fuscus | reverse complement strand
GTAGTTATTATTGTTCCTTGTAAAACTCTCTTAGTGTTCTGTTCTGCTGAAGCTATTTATCTTATGTTTAGTTTTTGTCTTTGTTGTTTTGCCTCTTTGTTGTTGTTGTTGTTGTGTTTTTTTTGTTTTTTTGTTGTTGTTTTTTTGTTTGTTTTTTTGTTGTTGTTGTTTCTGCTATTGCTTTGCTTCTGTTTGATTTCTTTGATAAGCACTTTGTAAACTTGTGTTTTTAAAAGCGCTTCATAAATAAAGTTATTATTATTATTATTATTATTATTATTATTATTACTTTTAATACTTTGAAGTATACTTAATCTAAGAAAAATACTTTTGATACTTAAGTACAGAAAATACAAGCTACTTTAAGACTTTTACTCAAGTAAAATTTTAATGGGTGACTTGGACTTTTACCAAAGTCATTTTCTTGTGAAGTATCTGTACTTTTACTTGAGTATGGTTTTTGAGTACTTTAACCAACACTGATTCTGATTCACTGATTCAGTTATTGGAGCTACTTAGAGCTATTAACTGTCCACGTAAATAAGCTTTTTGTTTCATGTGTTGATTTTAACTAATTTAACAATTTTTTTTTTTTACGCCTAACTGGGAGCAAGAAACCAGAGCACCTGGAGAAAAGCCCATACCTAAACCCTAACACTACAATCTATAGACACTCATGTGGAAAAAAGTTGGTTTGGAAATGTGATGGAGAGCTAAAGTCCTGCCTCACATTCAGGCAACTTGCTGCAGAACAGAAGGTAAACTGGGTGTGAGGCAGGACTGGAGCTCCTCATCACATTCACAAAACCTCCACATGAATGTTATGAATGTTGTCTAATTAACCGATTTAGCAAAAGGGGAGTCGGTTTATGGTATACACGCATCCAACTCCAGTGGCCACACCCAATGAAAATGCTGCTATATATGTCAAAGCATCCAATGCCACATCCCCCCAGTTTCTTGTGTTTGGATTCAAAAGGCTTTCCACAAAGCACTGTACAATGACCTCCCGATTCTCCTCAAAAGGGCACATTATTGTCCATAAAACTTCACGCTTGCTGCCAAGCTGTTTCATCAGCTTTCTGAACACTACTTTGGGTAAGTCTCTTAAAATTTCGGGTTTGATTTCAACTTCCCAAAAATCAATTTCTTCCCAAATGTCCTCAGACAGTCTGTTTACTATTGCCTGTTTCTCTTCTGCAGATAAATGCATAGATGGATTTTCCGCCATTGCTTCAGAAACAATAAGTTCAACTAGCACCTTGATAGTAGGGTAAATTGGATCTGGGTGTGTTTGGGTGGAAGCGCTTTGCCACCTTCTAGTGAAATTGAACCTGTTCGTTGCCATTTGCGCTGAATTTAACTGCTGTGGCAAAATATTCCCAGTTAAAAATGAATTTTTTTCCTACCTGTCCGAGCTTCTTGTCTTACCGTCAATGTCTCCCGCCGGTGTGTGCCAAATGCTGCCCGACTCTGCCAGTGACGTCATAAAGGCATAGGGGAGGAGTCAAAATACATCGAACATATGACATCACATATGACGTCATGCTCTCGCGCTCCTTCTAAAAAAACAAGCGTGGTTAATTTACAGTTGTTAACAGCTGACTGACATGATCAGTATCGCGTTATTTCACGATAAATCCCGAGCACATCATAACGTGTTATGAGATATGGAAGCATGGCGTGGAGAGGATGGATTAACGGAAACACGTGTCTCCTTTACAGGATTTAACAAAGTTTTATTTGATGCTAGGTTTGAGGCATGGTTAGATTTTCAAGTTATTGAACACAGTGGATCACACTGTCCACAGTATATGTGTGCGGGAAGGTGGCGTTTTGTTACCATGGTTACGAGCTAAACAATCTCCGCTGCACGCGAGCGGTTTCTACATAAATGGAGCGATTGATGACTTTTAAAAACTCAAACAGCAATCCCCAGATCATCAGTGGTTATTTCACCACGGGGGTACCGCTTGATTGTGGCATCGTGTCGCAGCATGCAGCGCCTGCGTGGAGTCGGAGGCGACATGATCTCCATCATCACTCTGAGACATCAGCACGTCCGCGGGACACATCACTGTGTCCCACAGATCCAGTGATGAAAGCATGAAACTGCACTTCACACTCCTGTTCTTCTCACATGTACTAATTTTTTCATTTGTTGAATCAGTATGACTGCAGCAGTACTGTCCTCCACTTATACATCCAGAATACCTATTGATGCCTATCAGGTAGCAATGTATCACCATATCTCAGTGATTGACCTAAAATGTTAAAGAAGATCTTTTTGATGTTTTCAATGGATCTAAATTGATTAAATCTAAACTACAATTTTTAATTATTTATTACACAGGTGCTACAAAGTGTGTACAGAACATTGAACACATCATCTATCCATCCATCTGAAGGACATTGCCAAATGTTAAGTAATATAAATAAATATACAATTTTACACATTATGAATACAACTGGAAGGGATTTTAACAATAAGTAAGTATGTTCTCTGTTCTTTTACATGTGAACACATGCACAAAACTAGATAAGTATATTATATGTTGAATTGCATTGTGACAGTTGACTTTGCACATTATTTTTTGTGATGTGATGGAGTCACTGTGGATGCTGCTATACAAGCACAATACCATGGTATGTTTTGTTAAAACTGTCCTCCCCCACAGCACTTCATGAGGTCACAGTTGGTCGTAGTTGCACGTGTGTGTGTGTGTGTGTGTGTGTGTGTGTGTGTGTGTGTGTGTGGTTGACAGTGTGTCAGTGTGTTTACTATATGTTGTAGTATGACTGCAGCTGGAATGTGCGACACAGCAACTCATTAATGTTTTGATTGAAAAGTCTATTACACAGAAATAATAACCTCCACAATGAATGATATTGTTTTCCTCCCATCCATATTTGGCCTGACACCCACAACATGCAGAAAACTGGTGAGGCGTTGACATTATATTACAGCTTCATGGGCAAACACCCCACCCCGGTTTCACTGACTGTCAGGCAGACCCATTCAACAAATACTTCCCAGACCTTTCAGCAGGTCAGGGGATGGCCTGAAAACTTGCCAAATCATGTGTATTTGGAGTCACACCACAACATTTTAAAGGGTTTTCGGGACTCGGTGTAAGCTCGAAGCCTGACTCGCACATGCACAGACATGAGGGCCCGAGCGAGAGGAGGGAGTATTGGAGCGGGCCTTAATGCCCAGTGCAGCCGCAAAGAGGGAAAAAAAAAACGAAACAGCCTCACAGCAGAATTACAAGCCAGAAAAGATTAGCGTCCTGCGACACTGGGAACAGAATGGCTTTTGTTTCCTTCAGGATAATGAGCTCACCCGGGCACATCACACCGAACAAGACAAGCGGCGCAGACACAAATGTTATCAGTGGTCAAATTACACTATCTTTCTCAGCGAACATTTATTATTTGTCATTGCCCGTTTAACTCACTGTGAATATTCATCAGCTTTGAAGTGGCTCGCCGTGTGCTTGACATTTCCTTGACATCTAAAAAAATCAAAGATCTTTCTGAGGATGAGCATTTTGTGGCTCGCAGGGAGACTTCTTCAGAGTTACCCTGACGCCCCTGAAGTGAATTATAACAGGAAACTTAATCTCCTGTCATGCAGTAGAAATTTGTTTTCCAAAAAACTGCAGGAAGGTGTTCATATCAAAGGATAATTTCTTTTTGAACTAACTAAAATAACATAGACCTTTTCTCTATCATCTGTGAGGCAGGTGTGTAAAAATATAGCATTACTGACTCAAATACACCTGTATTTACAAAAAACTGCAGCTTTCAAGAGAATTGACTCTAACAAAAGTTACATTGTTGAGAAAGTTGTTCAATACTCACTCATACAACAACTACTCTAATCTCTCTATGGAGTTCTTACCTTTGATTTGACTTGCTTGGAGGGTAAACAGACACAAAGTGAGGAATAGTCCTGACTTCAAAAGCATGATGGGCTAATTTATGTCTTTTTCAAGCCCGAAGTTACCATTTGTAAAGAGACTGTTGCAAACACCAATAAGATCCAGAAAGTCTTTATCTCAAGTCCATTAACAGAGTTTGCACAGGTCTCCTCATCGGTGCAAACAGGTCCATCAAAGAAGGGAGATCTCCTATGCTTCAGTTTCCCCGGTGGTTACTTCCTGGATGCTGATGGATCCCAGTAGACGACAGAGGTGGCTGCATGGATGGACGAGCGGCGGGAGCGAGGGAGGGAGGAGGAGAGGTCGAGGAAACGGAATGAATTTTGGCTCAGGAGTTTTCCTCCTGCGCTGTCAGTGTGACAACAGTGACGAGGTTAAAAAAGCAGGCTCCGTTTTAAGTCTAATCTCTTTACCTTCTTCTTGCTGCTTGTAATCCCTGCAGGGCCACGTGGCCGCCTGGCCTCATCCTGTTAGTCACCTTCTGGACCCTCATCTGTCAGCTGAACAAAACTTGGGGATCTGCCAACCAGCCGGGACCAGAAAAACTACTCCCCCCAGTCGCCGCGGCTTGATCACTGACACCAAGCCTCTTTGTGTGTTCTTGTCCGCCTCTACATGTCAGACTGCCCAACTCGTCCTGCTTTGTCTCCCTGCCCACAGCCGATCTGTGCCTCTCGGGCCAGTGATTTTGGGTGACCAGTCAGGTCAGGATTGCAGTTTTGGTCTGTGCTTTACCAGTCACACAAGGTGCTTCATTGTTGCTCCGGCTGCACTGACAAACTCAGCCTCTGACCGTGAAGACAAGCGTGCAGCCTCCTTCCTGCGTTTTTTGGCTGCCACCTGTTTGATTTCCTGTTTTCTGCTCTGTTTACTCTGAGCTAGATGACAAATGAACCTCGCTGCGATTCCTGAGGTGTCTGTTTGTTGCTCACTTATTCCACTGTCGGTGAATACTTCTGTCCCCAGATATTTTGCATGGTTTTACATAAAAATAACAAGTGTTAAAAAAGCAGCCTCCTTGAGAGAAGTCAGCAGAGGCATGTGTGGCCTTTTCCTGTTGTGTTGTGTCAGGGTGGGAAGGCTCCGTGTTGTTAGTCCCCTCCCTCTCGTCTTTCCCAGAAGAGGATTAGCCGCCCTTGTTGGTTGTTAGCAATTTTCTGCTGTAAATAAGCTTGTTGGAGATATAAATAATCCATTCAGGCGTTTTTTTGTTTTTTTTTCTGACACAGTAATCTGAACTAATGATTGCTGCTGAACCTCAGAGCATTTTAAAGCAGCATTAATCAAATTTTTTGGGACATCTGGGCTCAACTTAGCAACATGAATGAAGGGTTTTATCATCTTATACAGGTGTTTTTCTTATTTCCTTGGAATTGGAAAAGCTACTTAGCTCCCAGCACACTCTGCATCTCTTGTATAATCAAACTTGACCATTCCAGTTTGCTTTTCCAGTTTATGACCCTGACCCAAATCCATCAGGATTACCCCCCGGGGTCACAAAACAGGTCTCGGTCAAGCTTAAGTCAAAGATTTTCGGTTCAAGCTGAGGATTAAGAATAAATTTAACATATCAGATGAAGTTAAAGTCTAAAATAAACTGACACTAATGCAACATCATTGTTGAATCAAAGCATTATTTATGCATTAAAGCGGCCCCGGCTTGTCGCTGAGGCTTGTAGATTAATAATGTATTTTTAACTTTGGCTCTATATTCATGAGACACTTTGATATTTTTTTTTTTACCCCAAGATAAACAAATCTTTGTCAGTCTTGAGACTTTACTCAGACAAGCTTGACCTTCTCCCGCCGGCTGATGACTTGAATCATTGTCCAATTAGAGGGGTCAGTTTAAATTATGCAACAGAGGGAAAGTGGTACTTGCCATCTGTCAGAAGAGGTTATTTCATTAGGGACAGAGCCTGGGTGTCTCTGGCTGGCAAAGTCTGGCACAGCAAAAAGACACCTCTGCTTTACATCTGTAGCTGTTACAGTATGATGCTCCCAGTATTGATTGGGTTTTACTGGGAGTGATAATCCAAGTCTCTCTTTTTGTTTGTTTTTGCAGAAATAAATCAAAACTAGTTATTTTATGGAAACACATTTATTGAACTCATTACCATTTGCTCATCCAAACAGCAGCTGTGATTTGCCTGAACATATAAAAGAGCATTTCTCCAATAAAATACTCAGAATACCTTGAGCTGTGGGGAGATCCTGACAAAAAATTTCTAAAACTACATAATTATATCTGCTTATTAGCAAGACTGTGGGTAGAAATAATGAGATCAGATGTTTGATTATTACTTTAAATCCCAAAACAAAAATATATGACAACATTGAAGTGAAAATGTACTTTGTTTTTGTCAAACTGGGAGGATTTCCCTATGACATTCAAGCACACTGTGGCCCTGTTTACACTTTGTTTTAGGATGAGTCTGAGTGACTGGATCACAAGTGGACAGCACTAAATATGTGTAAACGACCACCAAGATGCACTGAGGTCCAATCACTCAAACCACATGTTTGACCAGATCCTGAAGTCTGATCCAGAGCTGCTGAAGAAAGTCAAGTGTTTCCTGTGCAGCTGCTGGATGAAGGTCCAGTGGTGCAGCCTGTCTGTCATCAAACCTGCATTAAATTCAAATTCACATGACTGCAATAACTAACTCAAAAAGCCTGAAACACTGGTCTCACTTAAATGGTAAATTGTGCATTTATGTAAGGTGCAAATAATGTACTGTAATGTACTTGTGTGACTAAAACGTATACTAAACTGACTTGAACTGAACACCATCACTTTAAACCGATCCATATTATCCTGTTCACAGTGGGTTTTAAGATGCAGCTCGGGTGATCGGATCACAAGTGGACAGCATTAAGTACAAGTGGAAATATCCACCAAAATGCACTGAGATATAATCAATTACACCAGTTGTGGAGGTGGTCTGGGACCCATGTGACCAAATGGCTTGTGTAATGCATCCTGAAAAATGGCATAACAGGAAATGACATCAATGCAGAACTGAGAGCCGCAGCTTTTTTGCGATTTCTTGCCTTTAGTCATTTCAAAGTCATAAACAACCCGTGCATGTGCAAAGTGTTTACAAAATCTGCCGCTCTTCTGGTGAGTTAAAAACTGAGCACGGGCCCTGACGTTGCCGTGGTGACATCCAAACACAAGTGGTCTGCAGGACGGTGTGGAGACACATGTTAAATCCAGGTGTAAACAAAGCTGCGTCTCAGCTGTCCACTTGTGATCCAATCACCTGAGCTGCATTGTAAAACCACATGTAAACAGGACCTATTAGTATACAGCAGTGTGATATCATTTCCTTGAAAGCTGCAGGCAGAGCAAGATAGAGGTGGTGTGCAGGGAATCACGCAACAGTTACTACATGTACATACACACATACACTTGTATATAAACACAAAACAGAAAAGTTAATCCCTGGACTGTAACTATAAACGGTAAACAATCAAAATGCATTTATGCTTCCCTCTTAAAATAAGTTTGTAATTGTGTTTCCTGTCCAGAGGCATCGCTCAGTATTTCTGCATTATTCAGATGTTGTGTTCAGTGGCAGGTTCTTAATCAACCTAAACAAGCATAAAGTTAAGATTACATCCCACAGGGGGAGTTTCTCAGTCTCTCCACTTCCTGGTGCAGTTGCCACCACTCACACCAGTAAGCTCAAAAGATTCAAATACAACATATGAAAACCCGTGTGATTAATTCCTCCGAGGTCCCAGCTTTTAACCTTCCCTGGGAAAAGCGGAGATGATGAGTGCCTCAGGGCTGGAAGTCTAATATTAGAGTCATGTTTGTCGTAACGCTCCTCTTTGGGTAAATCCACTCTGGGCTGATTATCTGGGCTGTGATCCACTCGAATAGACCTGCAGCGAGTGAAAGTGCCATTGTCAGTGTGAAGTCTGAGTGCTAGTGCCAACATCAACCCTGTGACCTGCTGCTGGAGTTCAGTGTTTGAAGGTAAACTCCTGATCAATGCCACTGAACTTGTGAATTTTCTCATGTTAGCCGCTGTGTGGACACTAAAGGTCAGTGGGCATTCACCAGGATGGTCAACACATTTTCATATCCTCGTCTCTATACATTTGAATTAAGAGGAACTTAAAGTTACATATGTCTGTATGACACTTACTGCTCCCTGACGCCTCCTCTCTGAGGTCAAAGGTCAAGCTCAAGATGAACATGAGTGTGTTTGACACATCTTTTGTGTCTAAATCGACGTGTTCAGAGCTGTGGAAATGAAATACTGCTTAATTTCTTCTCTGGGAATTTGACGGCTTTAACAATCTGTGGCAAAAAAACGCAACTTGATAACACACAATAAATATTTCATAGGCTTATTTTGATATGTTTAATTCTGCTCAATTTAATTAAATCCTGTTGCGTTTAGGCTAAAAATCCCAAAATTAATTAGGAATAAGATTGGGTTTCAGTATGAGTGTTGATATATATATTACCTTACTTCTGGAAAATGCATTTCTGACTGAAAATGCAGCGTGAATGCTGAGTGATGAAACCATTTGTCAAGCACTGCTGAAAATAAAATATATTATACACAAAAGTTAGAATAAAAGTTGAAGAAATTTGACAAGAAAAAAGTTGAGTTTCATCTCAATTATTCTTCAAGCTTTTTTTTTTATTGATTTATTGATTTTCATTTTTATTATTTATACTTTATAACTTGTAGGAAATGAATTAAGAAAAATATAGAACTACTGAAAGCAACAAAATCAAAGTTAAAATAGTTTAAAATTAGAAAAGTTTCCTGATTATGATTAATTCCGATCAAATAATTATTTTATTCCAACTTTATACTTGTAACTTGACGTGTTACAATACTCAGTGATATACAGACAGATTTAAATTTAATTTGTAAACTCATAAAGGATTTAGTATCACTGCACCAGAGCTTAATTCCTGGTAGTTTAGAAATAAAGTCTCTGACATAATAACCAAATATAAAACTGAGCACTTATCTAAATAAATAAATATAACCTGAAATATTCAGAAAGGTTTGATTTTTGACCTCAGCAGCATCTTCTCTCCACCTTCTCATAAACAGATGATATTTGAAATTCAGGATTGCTGCTGTGTCGTCTGCACCCTCCAGACCCATCCCATATTCATGTGCTCCCAGTTCATGCACCAGTTGTATCCCAGTTTGCTTAGACACCAACAGAGGGCAGCATGTTGAACAGTCCCACCAGGAGGCAAAATAAAAAAAAAACAAAAAAAAACCTTGAACTATTTGAAGTCAGTGAAAAGGAAAAGTCTGTTCCAGCTCTGCACATTCACAAATAACTCACCAAGAAATAAACCTCTTATTTCCCAAGCTACTTTCACCTAAAACCTGTGACCCTTTCTATTTTCTAAGCACTCGATAAGGAAATATTTTTAAAATAATGCGGAAAATCAATTGCTTCTGCTGACTGAAAAAAGAGAATGAATTTTAACTGGATGGAGTCTGAAGTTTATGAAAACATGTTGAAATCATCAGGAACCTGGTGCAATGCAGTTCAGTATTTCCTTTTATTGCAGTATATGTCTTTGTGAATCTCTGGTAATTAACAGTGCACAAATACAGTGTGTATAAAATGCAATACTTCAGCTCCTTTTTATCTCTTTACTAAAAAGTTTGTCAGAGAGAGTGACAAAAAAATATATTAGTAATAGGTGCAGAAAAGGTCAAACTAGTGATCATATGATTAGAGACCATGATGTTCACTGTGTCTAAATAAATGAATCTAATGTGATGTCACTTATTGGTTTGTGGACTTTGAAGGCATTTGAATTTCACTGTGTTGTTTTTTTTGTAGACCATATTTGGATATGAATGGAGGAGTGAGGAGGCGGGTCTGACCCTTGACCCTGAGGACACTGTCCAGTGTGTGTGAGGCTCTAATTCAAGTCTGGTCACTAATAAGAAGAAGTGACTTCAGCTAATGACATCAAAATGACTTGTGGAAAAAATAGTATTGACTGACATTTTTGAATTGAAGTCAGTTGAAGCCTTTTGGTGGCAGCATCTAGTGGCGACTGATGGTACTGCACTTTGCACAGGTGGTCAGTCATGGTGCTCGTTCAGTCTGAGGGTCTCACGATGCTCACATATTAATAATAATAACAATAATAATAATACCTAAACTCATTTGTTCAGGCACATTGAGGTATTTTACTTTTTAAATATGTTTTTCTTTGAATGTATTGAGGTGACCAACAAGAGCATGACATAAAAACATGACTGTGAAGAATCAATAATGTAATATCAAGTGTGCAATTTTGATACTTGTAGTTGATTTTCTTTTAGAAATTAATGAAAAACTATGGAAATGAATTGCATTCACATGAAAAAAATCAAAATCGGCTGTTTTTCTGAATTAACGAGATAATTATCTTGTAATTACGAGAAATGGTTTTATGAAAAATAAAAAAATTGTCTCTATTTACCAGCATTAATGGGACAGTGGCGTATTAATCCCAGCAGAAGCTCTTCATTAGACCTTTGACAGAAACAAGAATATATCAACTCTGAAATTTAATCCACTTTTATTTCTGTTTGGGTTTGAGACATTGGGAGATACTCTTGTCTTTAAGTAGTGTTGATGGATTTATTATTAGTTTGTCGACTTTGCTCAGGCACCTCAGGACTCTGCAGCTCTTTAGACGTTGCCGAGTTGCTCCAGTAACAACTGGGAAGATACGGCATGCTTCAAACAGAGCCAAATTATTTTTACAATTTATTTTTTCTCGTGATTACGAGATAATTATCTCGTTAATTCAGAAAAACTGAGCTGATTTTTACTTTTTCATGTGAATGTTTCTGTAGAAAACAGATTCCTGGTGAAATATGTAAAACACAACTTGCTATAATTTATATTATAATTTGTAAAA
>OOFC01012666.1:4149-22159 GCA_900323345.1 Pseudochromis fuscus | reverse complement strand
CATATATTTGCAATTTAATCACAATTTCACTTATTTAACAAATCCAAGTATATTTATTACTGTAAATATTTAGACACAATAGAGCAATTAGTGGCGATGCATAAAAATCAATTTTATATAGATTTGTTTGTTAATTGAAACATATTATGAACATTTTCACCTCAAATATATTAAATATGTGTGTTCTTCAGTTCTCTTTGACTCATGTAAATATCTTCCATTAAACATTAAAAAGACAAATTACACAGGATCTGGTGTAAAATATGAAAAATACTGAATTTTGATGAATTGGTTGAACTGTTTGTGTCTAAAACACTGTCACCATAAAGTTACAGACATTTTCAATCCTTCTGTAAACAGCCCGATGACCAGTGTGGACGATACTGGAGAAGCTACAATAAATTTAGGAGGCTTGTATGTTGCACCTTTATTGGTCATCCAGAAAAATAAGTTGTGGGTGTAAAAAGCTGGACTTCGATTTTATTTCCCAGGATGGTAAGAAAAGATAGTTTGAGAAAGGTCAGCTTGTATCCTCCCCTTCAGACGACCGAGGAGGAAAATAAATCCCCCACTTCCTCTTCCATTTTAGGGGATTTGTGTCGAGGCTTCGGGGCCGAGTCGCTGCCCTTTCAAGGAAGCAAAGAAACACAAAATGTTCCTGGTGGATGTTTAAGGTTAATGGGAGTTTTATTCCAGGTAACCGACTCTTAATTCATTTAAATACCGGACCTGTGTTAAACCGTCCGACATGAGCGGGAGGCTTGATTTAAGAGGCCGTGTGAGGAGGGAGCTGAGCGACAAGAAGCTCGGGGGGGAAAAAAAAACAAACGATGAGTTAGGTTGTGTCAAGCAGATTTCATGCTAATAGCATCAGTGACATTTTGTGTTGTTATTGCTTGTGAAAATGGGAAATTACAAACATGCGAGTCAAGTTTTCATCTCAATGCACCTTCCCATGCTTAATATCAAAAGGTTAATAGACAATATGTAAATGACGCCAGCGGTGAAGGGAAACCCTCATTTATATTCTTCAAAGCTCTCCGTGAAACAGAAATCCATCTGTGGACGTGTGATGTTTTTATTCACTAGTATACTGCAAAATGGGCCATTAGTGCAGCCACATAGTTCTGAGGCGACAGTTTCGTGTGTGTGTGTGTGTGTGTGTGTGTGTGTGTGTGTGTGTGTTATAGGATAATCTCACACCGAGCTAATGCGTCACCAGATGCAGATATAATTGAGGCACAGTGCAGGAGAAGGAGGAAGCAGGGATATAAGGAGAATAAAAATGACCTCTTGTGATGAACTGCCATCTTTTCTGTTGTTGCCGTCTCTGCTCGCTGCCTCCTAACGAGGGCTGAATAAAGTTTAATGCGCTTGACCTCTGAGACGGGGCATCTCAAGTTCAGCAGCCAAAAACAAGACATCCAGCTCCTGCCTGCTCTTTATTAGACAGCGGTTTGTTTTGTCCTTTTTCCTTTAACCCCGTGTGCACTTAAAGTCTCAGTGGGCAAAGAAAACACTTAATTATAGTGTGAGGGCAAAATGTTAGAAAATGAGACAAAATTCAATTGTCCCACGAAGGAAAATTCACAGATTCGTAGTATAAAGAGTTTCTCCTTGTCTTAAAATTTTCTTAGGATTTCCCCTTAAAGTTAAGAGGTATTTATGAAGAGCCATTAGACTCAAAGTCCAAAAACTGTCAACTTCCTGCTCAGTAAACAACCTCATCATAGATTTCACATGCAGACCTCCCACAGCAACGTTTGCACTTTTCAAGCCTCTTAAAGAAAAAATGTCTGCAAGAAAAACTGATGCTGACCTTTTATGGATCCTCCGTAGAGATCCTGCAAACATACTGCATCAGTGTACAGGCTGCGAAAAGGCAGTGCAGAGACAATCATAAATACTGTACCAAAAAAAAAAAAATCCCATGCTGTCCTCTTCCACTACCTCTGCAGAGCCAGAAATAATAATCAAAGATACCTCACACCCCGGGCGGCGTTTGTTTGACCCGCTGCCCTCGGGCAGGCGCCACAGGTCAGGACAAACCCGGACAAACAGACTGGAAAACAGCTTCTTCCCAAAGGCCACTAAACACACAAAGGGACACAAAATGAACACTGTGGTTGTGCAGGTCACCTGTCTGACCCCAGGGTTTGGGAGGGGTTTTGGATATTGCATTTGTGTTTTATTTATTGTGTTATATTATTTGTTATTTTAGGAGTGTGTGTTTTTAGTGTCATATGAAGGAGATTTGTGGATTTTGTCATTTCTGCAATGACAAAGGTTGATTTTGTAATTAGTGCATATTTCTGTTAAATTCTTATTTCTACATTTCTTATTCTGTATTATTTTTTAAATTATTTTCAATTCATTTTTGCACCCTGTACTTTTCCTTTTGTTTGTTTTTTTTGCTGCTGTGACAAATATAATTTCCCCGGTGTGAGATGAATGAAGAAATATCTTATCTCATCTTTTATGTCTAGAAAAATACTCATAATTACACATCGTCTTCACAGAAACTAGACTCTGGGATTAGGTTGATTGATTTTATGCTCTATTCTGTGCATATTATCACTAAGGGATCAGCCAATCACATCTGTTAAAAGTATGAGTCATACCCAGCAACAGGTTCAACCCCGCCTCCTCACTGGGATCATAATTTGTCCACTCCTTGCTCTGTGGTTAATGAATCATAAGCTGAGACTCCTTAGTAGGAGTTTTAAGTTGGGAGCAGTGGATTCTCAGTGTTTTTGGATACGTTCCCAGGTATTTAACATGTATTCAACCTCCTTTTTTACAGTAAATTACAGTCAGTAGAAGATTTAGTGCATTTACTTAAAAAGAGAAACTGAATTGAATCGTTAATTGAAGTTTATTTGAGAAATTGTGGAAGGATTACAGTAGTTTGCTGCATTTTCCCTTTTGCACTATTCTGGATTTATGTAAGTTGAAAGGTGTGTGTAGTGTATGTGGATGTTTTCTTATTTATATTTCTTTAATGTTTATGTCTATGTTTGTTTCCTATTGTAAAGTCAGAGACAGTGTATAGAAATGATGGAGTAACCAGGTCTCAAAATGTGCAATACTCCTGATGGCCACTAGAGGCTGGTTCATTCTGATGTCATCATGTGAAGTTAGTTCTTCCTCTCAGTGCTCTGTCGGTCCATCTGAAAAATAAATCATAACTAACGAGATATTAGGCTTCAAAAAGAGGAAGATTTAGGGGCGTGGTTAGTTTGACGGACAGGTGTGGTCTCCAATGAGGCCAGTGGTAAACTCCAGTCTCATACATATTGTGCAGTGACCTTGGGTTCAAGGGTCAGACCTGCCTCCTCACTCACACCTCCCTTTGTATCCAAATATGGTCACTTCTGGCTCAAACAACCAACATGGCCATGATCAAACCAATGAGTGATGTATAAACTATCGTATCGTATCGTATCGTATTGTGTCGTATCAATGCTTGATGTTCCCGCCTGCCTGAAGCCGTTATGCTAAGCTAATCATCCCCCATCTCCAGCTCCACATGTGGTATTGATCATTTAATCCAACACTCCAATAAAAAGTAAATAAGCAAATTTTAAAATGCTGAATTGATTGTAATGAGGTTTAATCAATACCTGAGATCCAATTTACCTGACAAATGATTAAATATAAAGAAAAAACCTGCCATAGTCTGAGTTTCTTGCATGACCGATGTGTGTGCAGGTAAACAGAGGTCACAGTGTTACTGGGTGGTAATTGAGTGGCCATTACCAGTGATGTACACACCAGTGTAGGTGGGTGGATCATGTAGCAACCCAATCCTCCGCGGTGTATGTCCCGCACCTCCTGTGCCACTAACTGCCTAATTTGATGATATATTGCTTGTCAGGCCCGAGCTGATGTTAAGTGTGATAGATTCACCGAGCGCCAGTTGCACAAATGTAAACACAGCCAGTCGGTCGGATCACCAGCAGTGTGTTTGCGATTATTTTACTCTATTACTCGACTGCTGTGGCTAAAAGCAGCCCCGTACAGAGTGTCCTTTAATTCGCACTGCAGGAGGATGTCGTTTTTATAAATCACAAACACAGAGATACATCCTGTTTGACACGTAGGTGAGCTGGAGGAGAAACTAATGCAAAGTGCTGTGAACCTTTAAACTAACCCACTTTGTTGAAACGCTCGTGGCTGTGGATCTGCTGCTGCTGCTGCTGCTGCTGCTGCTGCTGCTGCTAGGAGAGCACATGCATGACTGAAGGCTCCACACACACACACACACACATCCAATAACATGCAGTGTCTTAGTGACACCTTCATCCACAGATTAGCGGAGATGTGTCAGTGGGTACAAATAAGGCAGCAAATGGCTTCACCTTTAACTCCTCCCACCAATTTTAGCTCAATATCATGTTGTTATCTCCAGATGCTGCACAGATTGATGACGCCGACAGTAGATTTCAATTATATTTGTTTTTACATGATGGATATTGTGGTCGTCCTGTCTGTGCAATGTACATATGCACAGTGGATTAACCACACAGAGATGATGCTAAAAGGGATAAAAACCTGTACCCCACAGGTCATAGTGTTGGAGTTATTTATTGTTTTGTTGTATTTAATAAGTAAACTTTTATTTCCTTGTTTGTTGTTTTATTCTGTATAATAAACGGTTGAGTTTAGGTTGACTCAGTTTGATTATTATATTATTATTTGAGTTAATTTGGGAGATGGTTAATGCTTTTGTTTGGAGGTGAATCTATACAGACAGGAACCAGGAAGGAGTCATAGTTGTTTGTTTGTTTGTTTGTTTGTTTTTACAAGAAAAGCAGCAGGTGCTATGTTTTTTCCTGATTGTTTGTTTGCTTAAAAGTAAAATAAACCTTGCAATTTTTTATTTTTTTTTCTGGATGCTGGACTTTTTGACCATGTAAAGTTCACTTTGTTTGACATGAATCTGTTAACAAACAGCCACTACCACTGCTGGGATTAACATGTTAGTAATGCCGTTACCTCTGGCATTAACCAGTAACACAGTTGATTACTAATATTCAGTAACTTATTACTATTACTTAAATACAAATTGGTTGATTACTCTGTGGATCCAGCAGATTAATTGCAGTTGTGTTTATTGTGTTGATGAGAAGAGTCCATTAAATCTCCCTCCTGTGGTATTCACGTATTTGATGTTCAGAAATGTCAGAGCCCATGGGCGTTAGTTTTTTATAATTATATGTCAGGTGAAAATGTTATTAAAAATTATATTACAACAACCTCATCTTGTCATTAGTCTTTTCACTTTAATTAGCAGATTGTTAACCCTGCAGGGTTTATTAATGTTACAAAAATATTCCTGTGAAAAGTTTGAAAGTGTTGTTGTACTTACTTTCATCAGAGTGATAATAGGACCAGTGTATGAAGAATTTAACTTGTCTCAGCGACTCCTAAACAGCACTAAAATACTGTGCGTACATAATTGAAGCATCATCAGAAATAAACAATTACACAAAAATTACTTTTCTAAGTAATTAACCCCTTAACACTGAGCCTGCAAATTTCCACCTGGACTTTTTGTGCTTATTTCAAATTAAAATTCAACATGAAAAATCTAACATTCATGTGCAGTTGCAGTGTTTTTGTTCAATAAAACTCTAAAATCAAATCGGTTTTTGTGTTTTTCTGCTATTGTTTCAGCTTCACTGTTAACCCCTGAAGCCCTGAGCTCTTATTTTGAAATTTCAACTATAGAAAAATACCAGAGACAATTCTCAGGCTCCCTTAAGCACGTAGTATATAGTAAATCAGCTGTTTTGCGGCTTCTGAGAGACGCTGGGGAAATTACCATAATAACACCTGTAAAGTGCAACATCTCAGCTCTCGGAACCATTGGAATTTTTCTGATTGTGCAAAGTGTGATATAATTACGGTTATCCAAAGATGCATGTGCAGACCTGTCGCCAAGGAATTAAAGGGTTAAATACTTTTATCACGCAGTAATTGAAGAATAATTGGATTACTTTTTGACAGAGGGAATAATTACTGATCATCAGTACCATAGTCAACACTGGACACTACACATAGCAGCACACTTTTAAGAGTCAGTGTAAGTATATGTATATATTATGTATATTTATGTATATTTATGTGTATCTACCTCATATCAAGTCCCATCTCCAATTGTTTTTCACCCTCCATCTCCTTACCTTTCCCTGTGCCTAATAGATGACTTGCTGACTCGTTTTCCTTCTTGTCAAGGTCAATTGTTATGGCCTTGGTGAGGTAATATATTAATGGCAGATGGCCCATCGTGCCGCCATTTTTCAGGTGATGAATGCTCCAAAAGCCGCTTCAATCAGAAGGGGTGAAACAATAAAGCTGCTAACCAAAACTACACTCAGTGAAAGAATACTTTATAGGCTCATTAACCATGTGTTCAGCCTCACTAGCTGTTACATCAGAAGCGTCCTTCACTCCACAGCAGAGCAGCAACGCAGCACTCTCTGCAAATAGGGAAAAAAAGTGGTTGTATAATTAATGTATTTGCAAGCGTGGACAACAGGATCATGTGTGTAGCTGTGCAGCCGGAGCGGCGGTGTTACCTACATGAGTCACGAGATACTTGGAGACTGAAAATGATAAACCCCTGCTGGTTAAACATCAAGAATAGACCTTCATGAAAGATTGATCTCGTCCGTTAAGGATCAGCTCAGCTCTGTATCCGCCTGCATTCAGATGATCTGTGTGACATCTCTGAACTGCACTTTATTTGTAAGGACATGGGGGGAAAAAGGCAAATTCCTCCACAATTTCTTCTCAAAGTTCAGGTTGCAGGTTTTGAAAAATGTTGCGCAAAATCATGTCAAATGGTCGTCCTCCACGGGGACTGTAAAACGTCTGGTGTGGAGTATGATCACCACCAATATACAACTCATCTGTCTGCTGAAATGTTGCATTGTGGGTAATGGAGGTTTTTGTTGAGAGATGTGAAGAAAGATGTTTTCTCTGGTTCTGCTGCTGCATGCATTTTAATATTTCTTTTACTGCCCATCTAAAGTCTGACAATAGGATAGTACTGCAACTTAAATTTTATATTTCCAGGTGCATCTACTATTTGGAAACCTCATTAATTTATGTGCAAAGAGAACAAACATAAAGAAAACAGCCCAAATACAACATAAAAGACCTTTTCTTTTGCAATTATGTTGTTATTAAAAGTATTATGTAGAGTATCCAGAATTTCTCTCTGATTTGTGAAAAAAATTCTCTCACTGATTTGTGTCTTTTTTGCATAATCTCTTCATTGGAGCAAAATTAATTACCGTATTTTCCGGACTATAAGCTGCTACTTTTTTCCGACGGTTTGAAGTTAAACACCGGTGTTTCTCATGTATCGGCGGCACGAAGCTCGTTGGCTTTTTACAAGCTAGCAAGCTCCGTGCCACTGATACATTTAGCATCGTCACATCAGACCCGGTCAGTGTGGACCACATGAAACTGTTTGAATAAATTCAATAGCGGCTTATAGACCAGAAAATACAGTAATTAAAAACACCAGTGTCCAGTATCAACTGTCCTTTCTTTGCCTGAAGAAGAACTAACAGGCTGAAACCTTGATATTTTCATTTTCATTTCATTGAAAATTTGACATTATCTTTCATCCTTTTATCCATCCATTTATGGAGAAATATATATATACAGTCTATATCATGAGGTCACCAAAGCTGTGCATTGAGCTCCAGTCCCATCCAGAGTCTTTTGTGCCTCAGATAATTATAATTTTAAAACTTTTTACATGAATATATTTATATTTTTTATTATAATGTGGAGGGATTGAGCTGAAAAATGTCTCGCAGCTGCTAATTGGAAATGAGTTATTACACCATGAGCCCTTGTTGCTATAATTAATTTGAAGTGATTTGTGTGAAGTTTGGAGCTCTGATTTACTTCCAGCTTCTCAGAGGTGTCTTTGTTCAGGTCATGAGGGAAGATGGATGACAGACACACCATATGAAGATGGTCTTTAAACACACTGCTGTCGCTTTTGTCCGTCTTTAACACATCTGTCGCTGCCATAGAGGATTCTCTAAAAAATGCCCTGCCTGCTCCAGTGCAATCATCCTTCATGCATCATGAACCACATGAAAATTCATATAAGCGAAGCCAAAGGACACGTGTGTGTGTATGTGTGTGTGTTGATGATATGAGAGCCCTTTTTCTGCACATGTGAAACACACTGGAAGAGCATTGCCCACTCTCATGACTTATTGAACTGTGACATCGTTTGACCACATAGATGCGTCCCCTTCTGCCTGCAGGAAGGCGACACTGAAAGGAGATGGTAAACAGTTCAAACAGCAGCGAGGATCAGCACCACAACACAACCCAGAGAAAAACAACACACACACAAGAAGGACTCGACGGGAAGTGACACACACGCTTCAAAACGGACCCGCTGTTTAATGCTCACACACATCTGCAAGAGGTCGTGGGCTCTTATTTTGACGTCACCGTGATGTGCTTGGGCCATTTTTCTAATCTCTCATTAGGTTTCAAGGTAACACGTGATAAAACTGCAAGTCATCTGCCACATGCATGCTCATGCATCTTCAAAAAAATATCTCACAACAGTCGTTCCAGACAAATACTTTAAAGCCTTTATTGCACAGCATCTCTGAACAGATAAAATGTCCTTAAAACAACAAACTGTTTATTCCACATAATGCTGACAAATCCTGGTAATTATCTTTGTAGCTCTGCAGACGGCCAGACTCTACGATTCAAATCAGTCTCTGCAGCCATAATGGCAAAAAAAACAAAACATGTGACACATGACATACTGTAGATACAGATTTAATGTAGCAGCAAACAGAGCCACACACGCACAGTAAAACAAGGTGATGTTTGTTCAGCAAAATTGAACTTATCATTAGCGTTCAGCTCTGCTGGGTAAATATCAGCTGCAGTTTCTGTGTTTGCTATTGTATTGTATGAATCTTTTCTGAGTGCCTGGTTCAGCAAGCAGACTTCTGACTCCCCCCTTTTTTAAATCATTATTTCAACTGCCTCCCTAAACAAAGATAACCCTACAGCAGCAAGCAATCGATGTCCATGATCAAAATATATACCTATGCTTATCTTGCAGAACACTTATGCATTTGAAGTTTTGAAAAATAAAACTACCTTTTCTTTTATTTTGACACATGATGCAGAAGGATCTTGGTTGTTTGGCCCAAACTGTATTATTTATGTAAGATAATGTCAGATGTTCACCTCTGCTGCTGCTTCAGTTGCATTAATGGGTCAGTCGTGGCTTGGGAATAACAGTAATGTGCACAGCATTCAAATAGGAATCAATACAGAGCACAGCCCATCACTCAAGCAAAAAATGCCAATTAAGAGGAGTTTATAGACACCTTCAAATTAAGAGGGGAAAGTTGTTTATCACCATTATTCTGCATCTTTACGAAGGATTTTGATATTAAATTATATTATTTTAAAGTTTTTGCCTATTTCATTGCTGCTGTATTAAAGTCTTGCACGATCCCTCTCCAAATTCTCCTCATTTTTATTTATAAAAAATGCCATTTCTAACCTCCACTCTACCAGATGAAAGATGGATATTTTTTCCTTTGCATGCACATCTTACAATGCATATCGGAGATGTTATGATTTGTGTCACGGTCTACTCTATGTTGTCATAAATTTTCAGAGCGTTATATTAAAAAATAAACACATCAGTTGATCTTATTGGAGACTGCAAAGGAACAGTTCACGACCTGCAGCATCTGAAGCGCACAAGTTTGTGAAAAGCTTTCTTGAAGTCCTCGTTGGACATGGTGTATATGATGGGGTTGATGAGGGAATTCAGATATCCCAACCAGGTGAAGAAGTCAAATAACTCGGGGTTAAAACATGTGTCACAAGTGGCCACCACCAGCGTGTAGATGAAAAACGGAAGCCAGCAAACTATGTACGCGCCGAGGATTATCCCCAGTGTCTTTGTCGCTTTTCTTTCCCTGGCTGCTGAAATCCGCTTTTTCTCCAAAAGCGAGTCCGACACTGTCACTTTCACCTGGTTCTCGCTCGTTGAGGACCCGGTGTCGCTGGGCGGAGTGTCCTGTCTCCCGCACTGCAGGGAGGTCGTGGACGTCACGGATCCAGGGGAGTTGTTGACCAGGTGCGCAGAGGTGAGTCTCTTCCCGACCTTTTTGGGGGACTGCTTCAGGATCCGTTTGCGCGCCTCCACGTATATCCGTCCGTAGAGGACAATGAGCAGCAAAGTGGGGATGTAGAAAGCCCCAAAAGTGGAGTAGATAGTGTAGAAAATGTGATCCGTGTTGACGCTGCAGCTGGTCAGTTCATCCGCCTTCACCTGCCTCCAGAAGAGAGGCGGCAGGGAGATGGAGATGGCGATGACCCAGGCTGTGGCCACCATCCCGGCCGCGCGTCCCGGCGTGCGCTTTTTGGAGTACTCCACCGCGTCCGTGATGGCCCAGTACCTATCCAAAGCGATTACGCACAGGTGGAGGATGGACGCAGTGCAACACGTTATGTCCGAGGAGAGCCAGATGTCGCAAACGATTTGTCCGAGCGTCCAGGTGTGGATCACCGTGTACAGGACGCAGATGGGCATCACCAGAATAGACACCAGCAGGTCGGTGACAGCCAGAGACGCGATCAGAAAGTTCGCGGGAGTTTGCAGTTTCTTCGACTGGGAGATTGTTGCGATAACGAAGGCGTTTGACAAAGTGGTGGCGAGCGTGATGATGGAGAGAACCACAGCCAAGCTGATCTGATAGGCGAGGCTCTCTGCGTCCTCATCCACAATGGATGAATCTGTAGTAAAACTGTCGTTTGTGGTGTTCACCGGCTGAGTTGGCTCGACTTGACTTGTGAGCTCCATAACTTTTAGTCGGTTTATGACATATTTTATGTCACCCTCTGATGTGTAATATTTAAGACGCCCTTGATCGCCGCTTTATCCGTGCCATCCGCTCAGAAAAAAAGGCACAAAAATCTCCTTTCTTCCTCATTTTCTCTTCTTACATCAGGTGTGCAGATGCCAAAATATAAAAGCAACCATCCACTCATTGTAGAATTTCAAACTTTTCCGTTTTTTAGCCATAAAAGAAAACTTCCCACCCGCAATTACGCACGGGCAGCACAGAAAAGGTCTCTGCGTAAATGTTGAGCCGTGCGTCCTGATGCCCCAACATCTGGGAAGCTGAGATGTCACAGATAATCCGCATGTAGGGCAGAAGTTCTCCAGAGCTGTGCCTCCTCAGGCCCCTTGTGGTTGAATGGTGAGCCAACCCAAAGTCTCGGTTTTATACAGACTCTGACATCAAACAAACACCACTGATCACAGCCTTGTTTCTTTTCTCTCTCTCTCTCTCATGAAGAGTAGGCTATCTGCTGGGTCATAGTGCCCAGAGTTTCTCATTTGTCACGTTTTACGCATCACAAAAAATACTGTTTGATGTGGTTGATTGGGGAAAAAATAATTGGAAATATTTCAGGATTTAATAATGAACCACTGCACAGTACAGCTGCCAGTTTGGAAATGGTTTCTAAGTAATGACTTTATCAGCAGTACACCTCCTCCTCCTAACAACTATTGATCCAGGAAAAAATCTTTATGGTTGTAGCGTCATTAACAGTACTTAAGTAATTAATACGTCATTGATAAAGCATCACAAGTTTCAGTGAATAATTTAGTTCATATTTTTATGTGCAGTGGTCAGCACTGCCACAGACAGAATGGTCTGGGTTTGAACCTCTGCTGGGCTCTTGTGTGTGGAGTCTGTGGCTTCCTCCCACAGTCCAAAGACAAACTGGATCGGTTCATTGGTTTCTGTGTCTGTGGGTAAGAAATATACTGTTATAGCATCAATAATGAGGCCAATGTGGAAGTGCAAAAAAAGTGCAGTACCACTGATTTCCACTAGATGCTGGCTCTAAAAAACTGATTAAAATCTTAATTTCTAATCAACAAATTCTCTCATCTGAAAGCCCTGTCATCATTTAGTGGAGTTAGTTTGATTCACAGGTGGGTCTCCAATGATTTACAGGTGGTGTGGAGGCTCATCCACTGGTGAGTCTCACACACATTGAGCAGTGTCCTCGGGTTCAAGGGTCAGTCTAAATATGGTCACATCTGGCTCCAGAAAACCCACTGCGAGTCCACAAAGTAATGAGTGATGCCACGTTAGATTTGTCAGTTTTTCACCACAGTCTCTGGTGTTCGCCCTGCAGTAGGTGGGTGATTTGTCATGGGTGGACCCTCTGGCAGCTGGGATAGACTCCAGGTTCCATAGCATGAAGGCCAGTGCACCAGATTATTATAAACCCACAAGAATGCAGTGTTGCTGCCAAACAAAGAGGAAATCACAGTCCAGGAAAAGCTAACAAGTTAAATGAAATCATGGGGGGAAAGTAAATCCAGAAACCATGACCCCACCGTGTAGCCACCCAGGACTAATCCTCTGAGAAGTCTCTAATGAGGAGAGAGACTTTTTATTCAAACTGATGTGGACTTCTTCCAGATTTCCTAAAAATCCTGAAGCTTCTCTGATGTTTCTGACGGTTGTAATTTAATTTAATTCATAAATAACAAAGGGTAAGACCCAGGATGAAGAGTTCACGCTGTCTGATTCGTGCCCTTTTTGACACTTCAGATGTGTGAAAGCAGCTGTCATTGATATCAGTGTGGAGCAGTGTGAAGCCCTCTGCTCTCATTCAGCGCATCACATCACAGCTCAGGTTCACTCAGCGTCTTTACTGAGGCAGAGACAGGCCAATAATCCATTCAACAGCCTGACAGTTTTTGTGAAATGAATTTTAGTCTGGTCAGGAGATGGATAAATTATGACTCATGAACACACACACACACACACACACACACACACACACACACACACACAAACACATCAGGACAATGTCCATTTTCCAACCCGAGGAGCTGAAATGACTCTAAGTAATGAATCTGCTGTTACATATTCTTTTCTCATCTCAAGCAGCTGCAGCAATCACACCTACACATTACTTTTATTCATTTCCTCCTCAGAAACTTTTAATTAAAATTGACTCACATTGTGCCACACGGGACTCTGGTTCACACTTGACCATCCACACGTGTGGGACTCTGCTCGGGTTGTTAAGAAGATCAGTTTTGAAAGTTTGTGTGTCTAAAACTCAAAGATGGGAAACACGACTTGGTATTTTTTACATGAGGATGTGCTTAAAGATATATTTTAGATTTAGACTATTATTGTATCTGATAGGTACACTCATTTAGCAGTTCATTAGGTACACCTACTCACAACTAATGTAGTGCAGTGTAGCAGTCCTGCAATAATAGAAAGTCTATTAAATTCTCTATTCCTCACATATTAATGATGTGAGGCTACATTTCTGACAATTTAGGAAAAGATGGAAATGAATTATTGTTTTTTAGTTGTTCCTGTTTTGGTTCGTGAGTGTCAAAAGTAAAGCTGATGTGGAAGTGCAAAAAAGTGCAACACCACTGATGGCCACTAGATGCTGACTCCAACAATCTCATAATCATTTTCAACCATGAAACTCAATCCATTTTTTTCTCTTCTCATTAGACTGATTCGAGTCTCATCCACATTGGACAGTGTCCTCAGGTTCAAGGGTCAGACCCGCCTCCTCTCTCCTCCCTTCATATCCAAATATGGTCACATCTGGCTCCAAAACAACCAACATGGCGACGTTCAAATGACAAACTCAAATGACAACTTTTCTGTCAACATGAAACTGTGAGATAAATATTTGTGTTTATGGTAAAAAGAGACTCAGAAATCCACACATTCCTCCTGATACATTCAAACTTTAGACGTTATGCACAATACTTAATAACAAATGGCTTATTTCATCTCTTATCGCCTTGTGTTGCCATGGCGATGTGTTGTTTTCAGGAACCACATGATAGCTGAGAGAACAAAACAAAACACTTGTTCATTGAGTGTTTGTGATATCTGGTGACACAGTCAGTCAGTCCTCAGTGTCGACAATGATGGTTTTACTTACATTATCGTAAACACAACATCAACACAACATGAATTTACAACATGATTTTTACAGCTTAAACTAGAATTTTGTACCGTCATTAAATGTGCACAAATAAAGTTACATATGAGTGGCAACTGTGAAAACAAACAGTTTAAGTCCCATCAGAAAAACTACCAAAAGTTTAGTTAATTGAGCTTCATTAAAGGTGTATCCAACTTCTGAGCTTCAGTTTTCCAATAATCTTCAGTTTGTACCTGCTCTCAAGCTGTTTAAAAAAGAGTTTCACATCATAATGAGCCAGAGATGTCAGCTCAGTGATATTTTCTGGGAAGACTGAACATCAGAGTGCGGTGCTTTCTCTTTTATTGACGCATGATCCATAAGGCTTTATCCAAACTCCTCTGACACCTTTGAAAACGACATTAGCAATTTGCTTTCCCTCCCATCCCAGATAATTGCTTTTGCTGTTGATGAATTCATTCTGGGGGAACTGACGGCATCTGTTGTCAGAGGCATGTATTGAATTTGTGAAAACTTGATGATACTGTGCATTTTGTTGCTGCCGTTCACAAGTTGTTAACGTACATCAACACATCTGTGCTTCCTGTTGTTCGACGCTTGAATTCCTCCATAGGCAGCGACAAACAACAGCAACCTCAGGCAGTGCTCAGTGAAACAGACCCTCCTGTGGACTCGTGATTGTACCCCTTGACTGACCGTGACCGTCTGGCACCGCTAATGCACCGGCACCGGGCGCCACACAGCCGACATTACCACCGTTTACACAAAAACACATGCTCTTTCCTGCTTTCACACCCTCACTTTGTCGCACAAAAAACATCCAGAGGCTGAGGTAAGGCTGCAGCGACATCACGTCCAGTCGCAGCACAGGGCATGTCCAACTTGTGTGTGTCCTAAATGGGTCTTTTTGCTTTCTAGTTGTAGTTTTGTGCGTGAAAACCTTGAGTGTGACCCAGTTCAGCAGCAGCAGCAACATGGGGCGATTTCTGTGGCTCCGTTTCCCTTATCTCCCTCATCTCTAAACACACAGCACAGCACCGTCGCCAGCAACCTCCAATCTCACACTGGCCCTGAAGCTCCTATTTTTAGTCAGGTAATAAGGCGTCCAGTGAGCCTTAAAGTCAATGCAGCACATCACATGCAAGCCATGCGAGTGCAGAAACGTGTATGTTAGATTGCATGGGCTGCAGGACGTTGTTGGAGACACAAAAGTTGGGGATGAAGGAGGAGGAGGAGGAGATGGAGGTGGGGAGGATGGGAGAGGCTGATGAGCAGAGTGGAGACAGGTGAGAGGAGTGAAGACAGGTGAGGCTAATTATCAGGCAATCACACAAGAGGGGAAACCAACAAAGACAGGAAATAAAAACAACAAGACAAAGGATGAGACTTAAGACAAAGAAATGAGGAAAACACACACACACACACACACTCATCTGTGAGCTTAGGGTTCTGGGTGTTATCAGTGATTATACATAAGAAATGCAAAAGCTAATGTGATGTCACCCTCCCTTTTGAGCATCACCATGTTGTTTTGTTTGGAGCAGGAAGTGACCATATTTGGATATAAAGGGAGGAGTGAGGAGGCGGGTCTGACCCTTGAACCCGAGGACACTATGTCCACTGTTTGTGACTCAACTTCACCGGAGTCTTTTTGAAGCATCTACACTCAAGCAAAAAACAAACGCACCACTGATCATTTTGCTATTTTTTGTCAGTTATTTTATGTACTTCTAATATCTGCACATCAACTAAACATCCATCTGTGATATTCAGGCCAAATTTGTCAGTGTTTATTACAGTTTTGACAACAATAACATAACAAAACAATAAAACATAAACAGAAGTAACAGATTTTTCATTTCACGGTCAATAATTAACATGACCACCATTGGCGTCCGAGACAGCGGTTCGCTCGGTCCTGTGCAGCAGTTGTGACATGTGGTCGACCAGATCTGGGACGGTCAGTGGAGGATCCAGTGGTGTGGAAACGCTCAGCAAGACGTACAAGTGATGGACTCCAAACATCCTGGCTACAGCCTGTGTGCTCCTTCCAGCTTGAAGTGGCCAATGGTGCGATCTCTCTCTGGTTGCAGTAGTCGTGGTATTGTGAACAAATGTGCTTGTATAGGGAACGTTTGTGCACAATTGAGGACAGGTCCAATTCATCTCTGAGTTTTACTCATGACCCAGACATAGGTGATTAATACAAAAATACAGTCATTAAAATCAATCAACCGGAACCAGGAAAACAGTCATTTCAATTTGACTCAAAATACTGTAGTACTAAACTCATTGTAGTCTGTCATTTTTCACTGGCTGTAATATTTTTTGAAAAATTGAGTAAATGAAAATGGTGCGTTTCTTTTTTCCTTGAGTGTACTTAATATAATATGAATTTTGAATTGAAGTAAATCAATCTATCTATCTATCTATCTATCTATCTATCTAAATTTGAGCCAGATTTGTTTGGAGCCATCTAGTGGCCATTGCTGGTATTGCGTCACAACCTCATTTTTGAATAGTTTACGTTCATTTTTTCTACAGTCTATGGTCACAGCATCTATCCCTCCTGCCTTCATCTTCTCCTCGACTACACCAGGTTTTCAGGTCACATCCACTCAAATTTCACCTCGACATTTCCCGAGCAGGTCAGTCAGGAAGAAGCTGGACCACCTGAGCATAAATAATAATCTTTTATCAATAATATTCCCTCTGTTTTAGCTTTGTGTTCAGTCTCCACCAGCTCCTGAAGGAAATATTTGACGCCTCAGCTGCTGCTATTACCTCTCACACTAACTTTAGACACATCAGGTACATCGGTGTCACACTAGCTGCTAACAATTAACAATTAACTGTGGGACATACGGTGGAGGAGCTGAGGAGAACTGCACTGGGTACTAACTGTGTGAGGCTGTGATTAACCTATTTCACATTACACACTTTTATTTGACCTTTAGTTTGATTGGTGCAGCTTTAAAGTGCTCGTCCCAGCTCGCAGAGTGCAGCGTTACAGTAGAGGTAATTAAGAGCAGACTGGATGTATTTCTGCATAATGCCACAGACTCTTAATCACAGTTTAATCATTGTTGCACTCTCTCGGACTGAAGTTCATCAAAAGCACTTTGAAACATTTTTTGGGGCAACCTTTTAGTTATTGTGGTCATCGCTCTTTCTATCCTTGATAACTGACAGCTGTAGCAACCGAGACCAAATAGGCCAAACCCAAAATCAGGGCAGATCCCTTGTTGTTCGATTCAAGCCTCCCTCTCCACACACCCAGAAACATCGCTGCAGGGAAGGACTCCGTCTTATCCAAGAGTTTGTGAGATGAGATGTGGGAGAAGTGACCAAGCTGAGCAGCTAGGTCAGCCATGTTTGGAAAAAGTAGACCCACAGCTGTGTGACCGACTATGTGGATTCAAACAGGGAGGGATTACTGTGCTCGTGTAACCAGACTCTGCTTCAGGACCCGAGGCTCCACAGTAAAGCCTCTGTTTTCACTTCACCTCCACAGCTCCAGTCCAGCTCGTTCCCAAAGTCAGTGCAACAGAAAGTGACACATTGTTATATTAAACTCAATGTTTATTGTATAACCATTTATAACAAAGACTATTCTGCTTAAGAAGGATAAAACATAGGATCATAAGCCTATTTTTGCAGAGTATACAGGATATGAACAATGCAGTATAATTAGGTTTAATAGAATTAGCGGCAGAAAGTAACAAAGTGGTTGTAGTTATTGATTTGCATTAACTTTAGGAATATTATTAATATGTATTTTTATTTAATTTCACAACACTGTGGTAAATACACTGCACTTATATGGACTGCAAACAAACAAACAAACAAACTCATGTGATAAGTTCTTTGGTGTAAGTAATAAAATTCAAGAATCAAATATTTCATTTGTCACATACTCAGACTGTGCAGTGAAGGTCACATGGAGCTACCAAAACTAACTGAACTACAA
>OOFC01012650.1:12220-30995 GCA_900323345.1 Pseudochromis fuscus | reverse complement strand
GCGCCCGTGCCCACACCACTTGGTCCTGGAGCGGGCACACGCTTTCAAAATAGCCGCCGTGCAGTCCATGGCTAGCTGAGTACTGATTGGTTCAGAGTGCTTCCATGTAGTCGACTGCAGATGTGCTCTTGGTTCTCTCCATCAAGCTTTTCTTATTGAAAATTTGATGACATCACTATCTTCTTGTTTTTGGTCCTGAGCTCCTCCTTCTCCAGAGTACACAAAGAAGTGAAGGAAAGGTGGGAATAATGAGATAAGAGGAGGAACAGATTCTCTTGGCAAAGAAAAAAAACTCTAGAGGTTCTCAACTTCTGAAGCAGAGTGACTGCAGTAAAACATGCAAATACAGTGGCAACAGCCACAAAGGTTCTTTGTTAGTTTTCAGAAGTGAAACCAGAATCCATACAGACATGAAACTTGATGGAGGAGATCTGGACGATGTATTTCCACTGGTTATTGTCCTTTTTAGCCCTGAAAAAATGTTTTTCATTCACAGGTAGAGCCCAAGAAGAAAGAGAGGAAACAACAACTGAAGCATTGAGTGGAAAAAAATCAGCTTTCTCCTAGATGATGTTCTCCAAGCTCCAAAACACAACGAGTAAAGTTTCCAAGTGTTCAAAGAGTCTTTCTTTCAACAGCGGAGCCTCCATATCTGGTCTGAAAGACGACCTCCCTCGTCTGACTGCACCGCAAATCAAAACCTCCCCTCCTCCAACCCAAAAAAAAAAGTAGAAGAAGAAAAACACACACACACACAGGAGAGAGAGGGAAGGACTGCAGGAGGAGCTGAACCGAGACAGTAATCTGTTACATGTCGAGAGGCACGAGGAAAGTTTAGAAAGACAGTTCAGTCTTCTAAAAAGAAGAAGAAAAACACAGGGAATGAATGAAGGTCGGCACAGCAAAGACACGCTGCAATTAAAGCAAAGCTCCTTTTTCCAAGAACAGAAGAGCGTCTGACCACAAATCACAGTGAGGATGGAAGATTGTAATCCACTTTAGACCAGAAAATGTAAAAAATGCAGACAGAAAAAGTCGCAAAAATAAAGAGCTAGGCTGAATAAAACATCCATTAAATTCTGCTGAGCTAATGTCACTTTTCTCGTTATTTTGGGACAACAAAAAAAAAACCTTTGGAGACAGATAGGGTCACATTTACCCTCCTGAGACCCCAGTGTTGTTTGCCATGCATTATTGAGATTATTGGGTCCTGATGAGTATAAAAACTAAGCTTCATATTTGAACATAAAGTAGTAATAATAATACTTCCACTAGAAAGAAGAATGTGTCCATGAACAAAGACAACAGGATTAGAGCAGAGTGTCCCCAAATGACATATTAAAAGGGACATATTATGGAAAACCTAATTTTTAAAGGCTTTTGTACATATTGTTTGGTATTTGGCTTGCCTCCAACCATACTGACAGTGAGATTTTAAAACCACCTCAATGTTGCCTGAGCTGAGTGAGTTTCTTAGGATCAGCCATCTTGGATTACTTACAAAACTTACAATTATTCGGTTCTGGGTTGTAAAAACGTAAGGACATTTCGATTTTTTTTTTAAATTTGATTTTATTAATTCATACTTGCAGTGGAACCGGGGCTCACTGAAAAAACGCAGAACTTTACAGAACAAACATTGAGGAAAAGAAAGACAACAAAACAATTTCAAAATTAAAAGAGATAAATAAGTAGCTAAAATATTTCAGGGGAATAAATCGGGAACAGTTAGCAGTCATGGAGTCATGGTGGCCATGCTATTTATTTATTTATTTTTTTCCCAGTCTAAATAGTGTCATTGTACAGCCTTACTGCTGTGTGCAGTGTTGAGTTTCTCAGCCTGCTGGTCTTGACCATGGGTTCAGCCAGCTTGTGCTGGTTCCTCAGTGACTTGGTGGTGCAGTTGCCTCGTGTTGGAGGTTTCGTTACACAGGCTGCCAGGATCACAGCATTAGATGGATGTGTGGATTCATTACAATTTTGATTCCTTGCTGATTGCATGGTTAGAGTGACGCTGATTTTACATAGAGAGGGGAGGGGAGCAGGGGAGCATTAAAGCTACAGGCACTGGAAAACAGCCTGTTCTTCGTAGAGCTGATATAGTGTTTTTGAGGCAGACTACAATACAGGATCAAAGTGAAAAACACCAAAGAACTTCACCGACACTTACTAAAAACCATTGTTATATATCTCCTTTCAGTAAAGTGAAGTATGAACTGGAGAAGATCTAAAATATAATGCCCTTATATGACAACACTGGGTTGCAGGAGGTTAAAGTAAGGTTTGGATTGACATTTAAAGGACACCTAACAAAAAAAATGCTGATTACTTTACCAAAAACCTTTACTGCATTCTACCTTTGGCTAAAGTCATAGACTGCATATAAGAGACAGATGTACTCATTGTGATGTCATCTATTGGTTTGCGGATTTACATTTTGAAGCCAGGAGTTTGGTATTTGACCTTATCAGAAGACAGGAGTGAGGACATGGGTCTGACCCTGGAACCTGAGGACAATGCCCAATGTGTATGACACTGTTACTCTTGGTTTTAAAATGCATCTTGTGTAATCAGATCATAAATGGACAGCTGAGATGCATCTTTGTTAACACCTGTATTTAACATGGGTCTCCAAACCGTCCTGCTGACCACTGGTGTTCGGATATCACTATGGTAACATCAGTTTTACATCACTTGCCAGAAGCGGGTGGCAGACTTTCAAGGTTTGCAAAGATAGTTAAAAGAGAGGACAAGGCAAAAATAATTAATGAACTATTGTACATGTACAGGCTGTTCCAACTGTTTCACATGAAAGGACAAAGTCATTCATGAGTTGAAAATGAGGACAGGGCAGGACAAAGGAAAGCGGTGGCTTTCAGTCCTGCATTGATGATGTATTTTCTGTTTCTGTTTACACCTCTCTGTGTTCATCTTAGGTGGTTGGATTACAAGTGGACAGTGCTAAATACAAGTAAGCAAGCAAAGTAACAATAATCCCAATGCTTCTGTGGTCTAACTCCCCCTGTAGAGTGTCTCCACGTGCTGAGCCCATGTGATGTCAAAGCATTTCAACCAATCAGAAAATCCCACATCTTGAACAACAGGAGCAATAGTACATAAAAACTTCTGTTTAATTTGGGATAGCCAGGCTAGTGGAGTTATACGGTGAAAACAGGTCAAGGCCAATGTTGTGGCAGAAAGACGCCGACAAAGGAGGAGACAAGGTAGGACTGTAGTAAAAGGGGAGGACAAGAAAAAAAGAGAAGAAATAAAGAGAAATCAGAGCTTTGTGTCTGTGTGAACTCTTGGAGTCCACAGGTTTAAACAGTCGTCTTGGCTCATGTTAGTGTTTCTGCTGTGACAGAACAGCAGCAGAGAGACTGAACCAGAGAGAAAAGAGAGAGAGCCTCCACATGGTAATGTTTAGGAGAAGTGTGTCACATCCACCCAGAGGAGGAGGAAGAGGAGGAGCAGAGCAGAGCAGAGGAGGTTGGCAGGGGGTTGGGGTGTTAGATTTCTGTGTTTTCTGTCTCACTAAGGCACATAGGGACAGCCGTATGCAGGGTCAAAGGTCGACCATCCCCCGTCTGCTGCCAGACGCAGTGTAACAGGTCACAGCTGTGTGTGTGTGTGTGTGTGTGTGTGTGTGTGTTTGTGTGTGACGGAGCGAGAGAGAGAACACAGAGACAGATACAAGCACAGTACACTGCAGTTTTAATTATCTTTTTTCACAGTCTTAATGGTGAACATGCATATGTTACCATGGTTACCAAATGATTTGTATAAATACAATATACTGTGTATAGAAATGACCAAAGCAACCAGGTGTCAAATGTGAAGCCAATGTGGAAGTGCAAAAAAGTGCAACACCACCAATGGCCACTAGATGAATAAAAACAAACAAAAAACTCCAGCTGACTAAATCACCTGGTATAAGCCTGTTTAGCCCTGTTTCTGTTTATATTTGGCTAAATTGTTGAAAAAACAGCGCAGACACCAAAGAGACTCACATAACTCTCCTCTTCAATGTGACTTTTTAGAGTCAAGTTCACCTGAAACAGCATTTTCAGAGCATCTACATTCTGTATTGAGACGTATTTTTTGCAAAAACAAGATATGTGGATGAGACAAAATGTTTGGAGCAATTTGATTGGCCCACTGAAACACAATGAAACACCATAGCTAGCTGGTTAGCTGATGCTACTAGATAACCTACAGGCTGTTACTTGAAAATGTTCGTACTACATACTAAATAACAATACAACTATAACAAACTATTAATGATTACTATAGCAGTAGCTAGCTTGCTAAGTGTTTGATAACCATCAAGATACATGGTGTAATCGGATGAGTCGATAGATAGATAGATAGATAGATAGATAGATAGATAGATAGATAGATAGATAGATAGATAGACCTACCAGGTCTCTTGGTAAGACGAAGGTTTAGGAGGGGAGAGGAGGGGAGTGAACGAGTGAATCCCTCTATCATCCTCACTTCTGATCCGTCTGACTCTATGCTGCTGCCACCTGTTGGAAAATACACAACAAGTCAGACAGATGACACAGGTTGCTGTATAAAGTCATGAAATCCACCAGAACACATAATTACATAACTCCTTTTGTTCTGCATTTCTTTAGAAATGAAAAAATAACCTGTGTAGTGATTTCTGATAGAAAGTATTGAATGGCAGATGCACTGACCACTGCTGTTGTTCTTGCGACTCTTCCCCCCCAGCAGCATCTTCAGGCTGTTTCGGAACATGACTGCGATGGCTGCCACAGGTCACACGGTTCCTGTCAACAAGAGACACACAGAGAGTCAGTGAATTATTAAATCGCATCATTTTCTTTTTCCTGCTGAGCGATATTGTCCAATCACATTGGAAATCCTTCAGTTCAGTGTGTGTGTGTGTGTTTCTTAATGTGTTTTCATATCAAACACTTTAATCATTTTTACCTGCATTTGTATTTATGTAAATGTCTAAACTCATTGGTTTACTGCAACACAGGAAGTTGTTACTTCAAATTCTGTGCTGTTAGAAATTATTACATTTATACATGATGTACCTTGGACTTAGCTTAATGCCAGTTCTCTACTGTGATTTTCACTGTGTTGGCTTTTGCAATCTATCATTCTCATAAATAAATTTAGCAAAAACAATAAAACAACAACAAAAACTGTTTTCCAACACACACACACACACACACACACACACACACACACACAGACACACGTATATATATATATATATATATACTTATATTTATTTGAACATGGGGTGAAAAAGTCAGTACTCGAACTATAATGACCTGCTCCAAATGTAGGCTGCAGCCTGTCTCTAAGCATATCAGACCATTTGAAGTAGTTTCTATGGCGTTTATTTAGTCTTAAAAGTTGCACAGGCACCTACGCATGTTGCAAGAGTGCAGAACAATATCTGCGATTGGAAAAGCATTGCACCTCACGCTGCAAGGGCATATTTCCAATCTGTGCAAAGACGAGGAGGTCTACTCACTAGACTCTCCACTACAACTGGAGCTCCTACTATTTGTAGAAATTGCAGAACATTTGATTAATTTTTTAAAAAACTGACTGCTCTATTACTCGCACTTGTTGTCTTGTACTTCATCACAGGGGCCTCAGCAGAGAAGCAGACAGCCCTGTCCTCAGCCACTTCCACCAGCTCTTCGTGGAGAATCCCGAGGCGTTCCCAGACCAGCTGAGAGATATAACTCCTCAGGCGTGTCAAGGTTTGGCCCCGAGGTCTCCTCCCAGTTAAACATGCCTGGAACACCTCCCCCAGGGAGGTGTCTGGGAGGCATCCTCACCAGATCTCCGAACCACCTCAACTGGATCCTTTGACATGGAGGAGCAACAACTCTGAGTCCCTCCCAGATGACCAAGCTCCTCACCCTATCCCAAAGGCTAGGTCTGGTCACCCTGCAAAGGAAACTCATTTTGGCAGCTTGTACTCGCAATACCATTCATTGGGTCATTACCCAAAGGAACATAGACTGACCAGTAAATCGAGAGCTACGCCTTCCAGCTTAGCTCCCTCTTCACCACAACAGGCTGGTTGTAGCGTCCACATCATGCCCCAGTCTGCCTCTTGATCTCCCTCTCCTATCCTCATTTGTGAACAAGATCCCGAGGTACTTAAACTCTTCCGCCTGAGCCAGGACCTCCCCTCTGACCTGGAGTGGGCCCTCCACCCTTTTCTGGCTGAGAACCATGGCCTCAGAATTGGAGGTGCTGATCTTCATGCCAGCTGCTTCACTCAGCTGCGAACCACCCCAGCAAGAACTGGAGGTTGCTGCTCGATTAAGTAAACAGAACCAGATCATATGCAAAAAGCAGAGACAAGATTCCCCCCCCGCCACCGATCCCGACTCCTTCCACCATCTGGCTGCAAATTCTGTCCATAAAAGTTATGAACAGAACTGGTGACAAAGGGCAGCCCGAGCAAAGCCCAACCCTTACTGAACAGGTCTGACTTACTGCTGACTACACAGACCAGACTTGCACTCCTTCAGTACAGGGCCTGAATGTCCTCTAAAAAGGGGCCATCCACCCCATACTCCTGGAGTACCCCCCACAGGATGCCCCTGGGGACACGGTCGTGGACCTTGTCCAAATCCACAAAACACATGTGGACTGGACTGGAAAACTCCCATGCCCCCTACAGCACAATAGTGAGGGTAAAGAGGTGGTTCAAAGTTCCACATCCAGGACAAAAACCACATGGCTCCTCCTCGATCTGAGGTACAAGTATTGCCTATACCTTCTTCTCCAGAACCCTGGTGTAGACCTTACTGGGGAAGCTGAGGAGTGTAATTCCACTGTAATGGGAACGCACCCTTTGGTCCCCTTCTTTAATATGGGGACCACCACCCTGGTTTACCACCACCCAGCAATGTGACATATGATGCTTTTAAAATTAGTTGGATTCATGAGGGTGTGGGCCTGGTAGCATTTGAGGTTATTGGACGTTCTTCACAAGGCAGCTTTAAGTTTGTACATGCTGTGTACTTCATTGCACTCTACTCAGAAACTTCGTAACACCAGCATCTAAAGCAGCAAAATATATTTGTGCTCCAGGAAAAAAACGAGATGGACACAATAGTGTAGTTTCTGACCATTTATAAAGAACCAACACAATAAGAAGCTTTCCTAACAGCAACATGCTAACATAGAGGAGAATTGAATGTTAATGTTGCAGTGCAATTCACATAAGATTAAAAAAATAATTTGCTGTGACATCACAGAGTTCTATGTAGGGAACATGTTCAAACCTTGGACTGTATATAGAAATGGATGAAGCAACTGGGTCTCAAAAGTGAAGCCAATGCAGAAGTGAAAAAAGTGCAATACCACCAATGACCAATAGATGCTGGCTCCAAAAAACTCAGGCTCCAATTGACTTCAATTCAAAAATTGTCATTTTCAATCATGAATTCGATAATTTTTTCCAGAAGTTATTCTGATGTCATTAGAGTGAACTCTTCTTCTCAGTGATCTGGTGGTGCTTCTGAAAATCATTTCATCTTTCAGTACATATTAAGCTTCAAAAAGAGGAGGCGTAGTTAGTTTGACAACTCTGGTCTCCAATGATGCTCAACCTGGACTTGAGTCTCATACACAATGTCCTCAGGTTCAAGGGTCCAACCTGCCTCTTCACTCCCCCCTTCATATCTATATATCACAGGTGTCAAAGTTGTCAAAGACCCTGCAGCTCTCCAGCAGCTGATCTCACTGATAAGGTCCTTTCCTCAAACTGAAGGAGGTAATGATCATTAAAATCACCTACTTCAGGAGCTGGTAGGAAAGAAAACCTGCAGGGTCTCGGCCCTCCATGGCAAGACTTTGACACCTGTGCTATATATGGTTACTTCCGGTTTTGAAAAAAACACCATAACATGGCCACACTGAAATGCCAAACTCCTGCCTTCAAAATGCAAGTCCACAAACAAAAAGGTGATGTGACCATATGTCATCAATATAATATGAAGTGTCATTTTGTACATGAATGCACCTACACTGGTTTTCACAAAGGCACAGTCTGTTGGTGTGTATGAGCATGCTCAGTTCAAACGCATACTTTATGAGTCTTCTGCAGTTAAACAGCTGACTACGCAGAATGTCTAATTTATCCAACAGGCAGCATAATTATCACACACACACACATGCACAAACACTATTTCTCATGCTCCCTCTCTCTTATTTCACTACAGTGTGACTTTTGAACACACCCAAATTGCTGGCTGGTAATACTGTTGCTAGGCAACCGTCTGCCGTTGCTAAGAGATCTGCTAATGAGAATGCGTATTAGATATACCCCTATTCGTCTGCTGGTGTGTGTGTGTCTGTGTGGTATAAAGACGACACAGGACATTATATGTGGGTCACTGTAACAGCGTGAGGTTATTTAGACAATTGAAGACATTAAGTGCTTCCACACACTCTACCAACTACTTCAACTTACTGAGACACTGACGGTGATTACAATGTAAAGTGATCTGTCTGAAGGCCCGTGCAGCTCTAAAATGCGCTCCCCTGTTACATACTACTGCTGATTTCAAATATAATTTGAGAGAAAACACGTTTGTGTGTTTGTGAGTGTGTGTGAGGTGAGAATGAAATGATCAGAGTCACAGTGGCAAACAGATGGCAGATTAAAATAGTACAGACATCATTTCCTTTTTCCTCCTTCACACAGGGTGGTGTCACACCCCTTAACTTACTCTCTCTCACCTACACATGCATGCACGCTGACTCTTGTTATTCCAACTGATGGTATGTGAGCTCACCGATGTTTAATGTTAGCTAATGTTAAAGTACTATTACTAGTTACAGCACAAGCATCCTTATAAAAAAGGTACTGAAGACTGAAGTTATGTTTGCCAAGTGATAACTTAACACTTTCCTTGTTGCTTTTATTCCAACATACTCCTCCATCCACAGCCGGTGTGTTAGCTAAAATGCTCACAGATGATGACAAGTGTAACTGCATGACTTGTCTGGGAAAACCAGTCTTTAGAAATCTACTTATCTTTGGTTCAATCCAGATCTACTCTGAAACCAAATAAAAATGTCACAGTGAAACTGTTTCAAGATCCGTAACACAACATTAATCATAAAATTCAAGAAAACAAAATCTTTCAACCACATCTATGAGAAAATCAAATATTCAATAAAAAAACAGCCACTTGATTCTGGCTCCAAAAGCAGGTGAGTCCGAATTACAGAAGAAATAAACACGTTTACGGTCTGGTGCAAAAACAGCATTAACTTAGTCCCTAAAATTATGGATAAATATGGGTGTAGATGCATTGAGAAAAGTGGGCGGTGTCACAGAAGGGTAGCTACAGTCAGATCATAAACTGTATAAATAGACGAAGCAACCAAGTCTCCAAAGTGAGGTCAACGCAGAAGTGCAAAAAGGCGTAATTCTCCCAACAGCCACTAGATGCTGGCTCCAAAAAACTCTGGCTCCAACTGACTTTAATTAAAAAACGGGCATTTTCAATCAAGAAATACTCAGTTAATACATTTTTCCATAAGCCATTCTGATGTCATTAGCTAAAGTTAATTTTCCATCTGAAACCAATTCATCATTAAGTGAGTGATTCTCCATCGCTCAATGTCCTGCTAAATAAAAGTAGTGTGTCATGTGAGAAAAGTATGTAAATGATGTAAGAAATCTGAGTGACAACTATATCGCTTTACTGAAAAAAGTATCTCCTTCAGAAGCAACGTTTTTATTGTAATGTAAAATGTACACAAATCCCTTTACTTTTTGCTTCCAACCTAATCAAAATAGAGCACTGAATGAACTTTCACTTCTTCACTTCAGTCTCTTTCTAGTTAAGTCAATTACTCACTGGCAGTGTCGCCCATTGGAGCAGAAAATTACTAAGATACAACAAAGAAACGAACCTAAAGCAAAAAAAACTCTCTTTTCGTATCTGTGCACATTCAAACAGCTCAAAGTAAGTGTAACACACAAGTGTTCACATTTTGAGCAGCATTCAGTCACCACTGACCTCTGGCCCCCTCTGTTGACCATCAGTGATTACAGCAGCATGGTTATTACTCCCATATTTCTTTCTGGCTCCCCTGTGGGGAAACAATGTTTTTATAGCCAAATAATGGAATAATTGTACTAAGTTTTATGTAACTACTGCAGTGTGTCAAATAAACAGCTATGGAAACCATTTAGAAACACCACATGCTCATGATGAATGCTGGTTTTAGTTACTTAACTCTAAAATGTTGAACTTGTAGATCATGCACATGTGTCATTGAGCAAGAATTATCAGTACCAGACTATATGAATACTTATTACTTTATTAACTTCATATAACTGTAGATTTAATAATGGGAATCAAAGCATGGATCTGGGTAAGGAGACTAACATTTAAAAAATGTTTTTTTTCTGAGAAAAGACACAACACATTGATATTATTTGGGTATAAATAAAATAAAATAAAAGTTTGTCCTGTTTTGATCTAATTCACAGCTTTAAAGTCTACCGGAAACAGCATTTTAAGAGTATCAAAAGTAGGATATGTATACGAGAAACATGTTTGGAGCAGTTTCATGGGACCACTGAAACACAACAAAACACCACAGCTAGTGAAAATTAGTAGATAACTGAAGTAACATGTTATTTGGTAACGTTGGTACTACATACCAACAATATTGTTCCAAAACTACTGATTACTAATATTCCTTTTTGTTAAAACCAGATTTTATTGATTGATAAAAAAAATGAAAAAAAAAACCTTTTTTTTTTGGCTAATGTTTTTAAGTAACAATATAATCTAAAAGGATTAACGAGTCCATTTTGAATTCAACTCAACTCAGCTTTATTTATAGAGCACTTTAAGAGACAGCATGGTCAGCCAAAGTGCTGTTTCTACACAGCAGTGCAATTTCAGTTGGACTTTAAGGTTACCAATGATTTATTACCAGGTGATGCTGGTGATTGTTTGGTTTTAACACCACTCATTGTCTTGAGAATTGGGTTGGCCTCAAGGATCCTGCCAGGAGGAGACTCGAGGAGACTGGTTGAGATCATACTTAAATAGAAACAGTATTTGTGCTGCCTCCTCTGACCTGTGGTGTTCCCCAAGGCTCCATCCTTGGCCCTTTGTTCTTCATGTTATAATTTTTATTGCTAACATCGTTAAGTAAGGGAAAAATATGACCAATGATGTGATCTAAAAGGATTAAAATTACATTTTTCATTTCAGGTGGACTTGATGTTTTGCTGTCCTTCCAGATGGTGGCACCAAGAGTCCTTTCCAAAGTGGTCTGAAATACTTGTGGTACATTACAGAAATGTACATACCATTCATGAGTATGAGCCTCTTAAAAGTAGCACAGTTTTGTGCTACTTCTTTAAGTGTCACAACCTTTTCTTCAATCGTAGTTTCCATGGCTACATGTTTTTAGCACTATCACACTTAAACTGCATTGATTCTGGCCTTTACTGATTTCAAACAGTCTCTGACCAGGAAGACATGGAGACACACACACTAAACATACAAAGTCATGATGGATGAGGCAGCTCCTGAGTAGATCATTACAATATGGAGAATGTGGCAGAGAGATGTACTGTATGTTCGCCATCCTCCTCCTGTTTTCTCTATTGTTTGGTACATTTCCTCTTGGGAAATTCTCCAGTCTGTGTGTGTGTGTGTGTGTTTGTGTGAGCTTGGATCAGGTGCTCTGAAAACTCTCCTGCCAGGTGCAGCGCGAGTAAAGTGACTCCACAGTGATGAACCCGACCACGCCCAGGTGTGCTGCCAGTAAACTACTTTGCATCTGTGTTTGAACAAATTCTGGAAAAGCCTGTGTCTGCAACAGATATCTCCAAACCTGAGCAAATAAAAAAAGCCCACTACTGTCTGCGTAGCTAATGTAGGAATAAGCTTAATCCGTGTCTGAGAAACCGTCCCACACAAGCTCCTGGGTGACTTCTGGTTCCTCAGATATGACGTACAAGGCAGCAGTGGCCAGCTCGGTCTCGCATGAGTGTGTAATGTGTGTCAGTGTGCTAATCCCCGACGACAAGCGAGCAGAAATGATGGGATTGAGTCTAAAAACCTAGGGCTGAATCCCCTCACTCACACACACACACACACACACACACACACTCATGCATGACTGAACGGCAGAACATATATTAATATGACAGTGCATGTGTCTGGGTAAAGAAAGATGTTGGCTTTTTTATGTAAATGCACTGAAGACAAATTAGACAATGGCTGGAAAAATAGAGCAAGAGTCTCTTTGTGTCTGGCTTAAAGAGAGAGAGGAAAAGAAAAATGATATAAATACACCCATTCTACGAAAACAGAACTATATGGTAGCACTAAAAAAGATAACAAGCTCCCAAACATTTACTTTTATCCTCACAGTATAAAATAAAGGTTAAAGAATTAGACTTATTTATCTTAAAGTATTTTAAAGCAGCCGTAATTCTTTTTTCTTTTCATGTTTTATGGCTACATGCTAGCCTGTTTATAACCTCAACACACCACATTATTCATTAGATGGCATTTAAAGAGTAAGTATCTAACTTCCAAACTGTGACTTATTTGCAATAAAAACAGGCTATGTAGGCAGAACAAAATATTTGCAACAATTTGAGTGGACCATTGAAACACAACAAAACACCACAGTTTGCTAGCTAACATTGCTAGATAATGTCAGTACTATGAACTAACAATAATGGTCCAAAAAATTACTGATTATTACGGATGGGTGTAAAGATACTATTGGTTGAAACTGCTCTGGCTTGATTTTCTTTGGGGGGTTTTTTCCCTGAAAGCCTTTTTTTTTTTTCAGGTGGACTTTTTATCAACAATTCACAAGCCTGGTTAAGAAAAGAGAAGCAAAATATCTTGCTCTTTAGTTGCTAAATGCTCCATTTCTTCACTCCCTAGCTAGCTGCTAACTTTGTGTGTTGAGTGTTTGGCAATTATTGCACAGTGAGGTTTTATCAGATTTTTCCCCCTCAAAACATCAAGCTACTGTAAGAAAAATGATGCTGATATGAGAACCCAGACAATAAAAGCAACACCAAAACAACCACATTACTGCAGCTACACGGCTTTGTAGAGTTGTGGAAAACGACTTTATTACTACAAAGCTTTATTAATACTGATGCTCTTCTCTTTACACATAATCAAATAATCCACATTTAATATAATAATTAAAAAGAGCTAATAATGCTAGCATAACATAACCCCACCAGTACTGAAGTGTTATCACAACGTCATTATATGGCTAACTCTTTTACAGGCTCTGTGCTTCATCACACGCAATTTGAATTACAACACTATTAACGGTGCAACATTACAAATAGAAAAAGCTACTATTAAAAAGAGTTAATAATGCTAGTGTAATGTGTCATTATAGGAATTGAGGATTTACCACAATTTTATTGCAACTGTTTTGGGTTTTTTTGGTGCTGTGCTATTCAATAATAACATAAAATTTAATACCAAAACCATGAGTGGTGCAGTTCTAATAATAAAACCAATGCTCATCTCATAATGCTATCTAAAGAACTCCGAGTCCAGTATCACCACTGCTCGACTCTGTAGTTCTCTAACACAAGGGTCCCCAACCTTTTTTGCACCACGGACTGGTTTAATGTCGGCATTATGTTCACGGACCGGCCTTCAAGGTGTGGCAGATAAATACAGCAAAAATAAAATAACATGACCAGCATAAAAAAAACAATGTTTCCCCTTTGCAAAGAAGCTCTCCAAAGATGTCTGTTTTTTGCTCATTTTGACTATTTTGCGGGCTTATTTTTTGGGTAACGTATCCAATACTTGATACGTCGCATCACAAGATAAGGTTATTTATGAGTTAACAGGCACAGGTGAGAATCCAGTCGTTTTTCAAAATAAAATGTCTTTCAAACTCTAATAATCAATACAACAGAAATTATATAAACGATTTATTCTTTCTGTGCGGCCCAGTAACAAATGCCTCATGGACTGGTACCGGGTCCCAGCCTGGTGACTGGGGACCACTGCTCTAACACATTTACACCACACACGGGACGCTATTGGCAGATGGCTGAGGAGCTACCCAATCAGAGCATGCGGTTTAAGTATTCTAGGCACTGGATGGCTCAGATCAAGCAGCAGCCCTGCTGATTTCATACACGGCACAATATTGTGCTTAGTATATAAACAGTGTGTTTACGTACATAATTCCAACAAATCTTACCTAATACCAAAGAGAAAGGGTAGACAATGGATTCATACTGTATAACTGTGTATGAAATGTTTATGAACGTGGCAGGGTTTATAAGGCCTTAAAATATATTTTACAAAATACCCATATAAACATGTACTTTCTACTTCGTGGATTTTCACCTTTCGCGGGGGGTTCTGGATCACAACCCCCACACTCAAGGAGGGATTACTGTACTGGTAATTACTTCTGAACCACTGTAGTTTGGGTGCTATGTTTCTATACTGATGTACTCTAGTCTACTTGATGAAGCTTTATTGTAGCATCCATTGTTTTATTTTAATGTGAAAGTATTGAAGTACAGAAGCTTAAGAACAAACTGCTGTTGCTGCTTAAAGTCTGGACTGTAGATGGCCGCAAATAAACCCCAACACTAAAGAAATATGTGAGAAATGAAGTATCCGATCTGAGTCACTGCAACCAGTCTGCAGCCAGTAAATGTGACTCAGCTCTGACGTGGTGAGAAGTTCATTCATTCATGTCAGTGTGTGGTGTTTGCATGTCTCACACACACACACACACACACACACACACACACACCATCTGTTGTCAATTACTGCTCCATCTAAACTCCAATAAGTTTTTCTGTCCTAAACACACAAACAGAGGTGTTTCGTCAAAATATACTCTTGGCTAAATCACATAGCCATTAGCTATAACATTGATGCTATCAAGTGAACCATAGAATCTTCAAGTAATTTTACTCTTTTATATTGTTTAATGGCCACTACTACAGCACTGTGTTACATATGGTTAGTATGCCAGTCATGATGTAATCTTTCAATGTCACAATTGAAGCTACTGTCATGCTAGCACATTTAAGGAGAGAGAAGTAATTTTATTTATACAACAGAACTGGCATAGACAGCACAGATGGACGACCCAATTACTACTCAATACGGCTAAATTACCATCTGACATACTATTTAAAAGAGCTTAAGCTGTGACTACACAAAATATAATTCCTGATGTGAATATATTTCTGTTTACTAGCTAAAATACTCAGTTATGAAATATACATAAATGCAGCAAAATTCAAATGGAAAAATTTTTTTTGACTTGTCCAATGACTTTTCTGATATATCATATCAGTCGCTCACTATGTATATCATAAGTAATAGGACCAGTTGGTCCCAAGCAGTAAGCTTCAGGCTAAAAATGCAGTTCCTCAGATGGCCACTAGAGGCTCCAAAAGCGAGTCAATCACATACATAGTACATAAGAGACACTTGTCATTTGTTTGTGGACTCGCATTTTGAAACCATGAGTTTGACATTTGAATGCCACCATGTTGGTTTTTCTACAACCAGAAGTAACCATATTTGGATACGAAGGACTCATTAAAGACCAGACATGTCAATCAAACTGACCTCATCCCTAAATATAACTCTTCTGTAGCCTAATATTTACTTAACAATGAATTGATTTTCAGATGGACCACACGTTCACTGATAAGAAGAGTTGACTTGAGCTAATGACATCATAAATACCTGTGGAATTAATGTATTGACTGAATATTTTGCACTTTTTAGCACTAATGAATTGGCCTAATTTTTGAAACCCGGTTGCTTCATCCATCCTCTATTAAGGATTCTATAAAAATCAACATAAAAAAAAAATTCAACATAATTTTGACAGCAGAGGAATTCAAGAAGTCTGAGTGGTTAGCTAAAAGAATGACTAAATCATACGGTGCATAATAACGTCAAGGAAAATACCTCAATAACTTTGGATGACTTTGAAGGACTTTAGTGGTCCTCTGACTTTATTTTTGGGGCAATAGGTAGTATAAAATGTATTTGGTTAAATTCAAAACTACAGAGGTTCACATAAGCCTGACCTATACTTAGCATTTAGAGCTAGTTTATTAATGTTTTGCCAACAGTATAATCCGAGACTGTAACAAAACATGTGCTAAAAACCAGCAGGTGGTCACTGTGAGCACAGCCTCAGATGGCAGCTATATCATAATCTGTTGCACTAACATCACATTGTTTGAGTTTGCAAATTAAAGGTCTGGAGAATTTAATTTAATTCAAATTATTCCAAGTTCTACCTGCTTCTCTGGTATAGTTTAGTGCCCGTGTGTGCTTTTTATTGCAGTTTTTGATGCAAGGCATGCTGGGTGACATTGTCCACCACCCTGCTTCCCATTCAGGTCAATCTTCCCGCCCTTTTCTTCAACACCTCACGGGGATTTCCCCCTTTTTTTTTTTTTCTTTGCAGCACCCAAAGAGTAAATCATATTCACACAACTTCAAACACACTAAACCCAGGGTACACACATAAAGGACTGTTTGACTAGTTGTGTGTCTGTAGTTGTGTTTGTTATTAGCTGAGTGCAGATGGCCTTGCCTTCAGCTGAACCCACACTGAGTCATACATTCACACACACACACTGTACCAGACTCTTATCTCTCTTCCCCAGAGAAGCCAATCCTGAGTTCCTGCAATCGCTCAGGACTCCCTCCGCTTGCCCACATACAGGAAGGGAGTGTGTGTGCGCGCGTGTGTGTGCGTGGCCTCAAAACAACTTCCTGCAGATAAAGTAAACAAAGGCCTAACCGATACGCTCACCTTCTACTCTTTCTTTAAGCTGTAAACTTTTTTCACTTTCTCCCTCTTTGAAGTTGCTTCGTAAAACTTCACACACTTAAGGCCCCCTAGTGGCTGTAAGTGGAAACTGGTTAGAATAAAAGAACTTTAATGAATCGATGTTACTGTTTTTGGTGGAGAAAATTTACCTTCAATTAAGCCATTTAATGCCAAACAATTACCAGGACAATTATGAATGGAATTTAGATGTGACGGCTAATCAGATCCAGTTGGACCAGTTCGGTTCTAGTGGGGCTCAGTTGGCGTTTACAGTCGGCAAATAGACTTGTTAGGTCTGTACTGTGTAAAGATGTTAAAGTTATTTCTTTACAACCAGTTGCCCCAGTTGTTTGGATTACTTTAAACATATTTAATATTGACAACTGATGCTAGCAATGATTGACGTGTATGTTGCTGTAGAAATGGTAAGCCAACACAAGAAGAGAAACGTTCATCAAAAAGTTTGTTGTGTAAAAGTACACGGGACAACAATGGTTGAACTGTGGTGCGAAAACAAATATCTGTAATACCTACCATCACAAACATATCAGAACTGGATGCATAGAAAAAGGAAACACTGCAATAGCTTACATTAACATTTGAATAACCTATACACTACTGTTCAAAAGTTTGGGGTGACCTTATGAAAACCCATTTGACCAACATTTACTGAAAACAAGTATCACAACACATATGTAAAATATAACTAAACATATACAGCTACCAAAACATCAAGGTATATTGGGTAAATATTCCCTGAACCAGCAAAACATCCCAGGACCATAACTCTGCCTCTCCTGTGTTTGACAGTGGGAGTGACACAAGTGTTTTCAATCATGTTGGCCCTAGTGTGAAAGCTCTGTAATCACAGTTAAACATGTAGAACAAGCTGGGTTGATCGCTTTGTCTGTACACTTGTTGTCATTGGAAAACCACTAGTTTTATAGGGTGACCCCAAACTTTTGAACGGTAGTGTATTTACACTAACATATACGCAAAGCAATAAATATTGTTCTGAATTCATCGTAGCCTCAATACGCGCCATCACGATAAAACAATAAAAATCCCTTAGACACCCTGAAATATGCACGTTCTGATTCTGAGTTTATTTAGAGCAAGAAAACCTTCTACATGAAAGCTTGGAGACAGATACTTGTACCAGATAAGTAAAGGAGGGTTGGTGAAAAGATGCAGAGCATCACAGGAGGGAGTAGAGGTCTGGTTGAGGTTGTAGAGTCTGTGTTGTGTCAGGAAGGATAAAGTGTAAACAAGCAGCTTTGCAATTTAAATAGGTCAATGGACAAGAGTAATGAGCCCATAACAATCTACAGGAAATCAGGAGATTTGTTGAGTCTTCCACAGGTTTAATGTCCAGATGTTACTGACTAGTCCTTAGGTGCGTGATGAAGTGGACTAACTCAGTCTTTAGGTATGTGCTTATCTCAGACTATCAAAGAATCTAGACTCTGTTCCAGTTGGTGGAAACAGTTGTTGATGTGTTGTGTCCAGTCTTAGAACAATTCAGCAAGTTGTTAAGTGTGTTACCAGATTTACCTACTGTTTAATTCTAGAGGCCGTTTTAGCTGGTCCATCAAAAGGGGACAACAATATAGTGAAATTTATGCACAAAACAAAATGACAACAACCTATCCAGGGTGTACCCCGCCTCCTGCCCGATGACAGCTGGGATAGGCTCCAGCAGACCCCTGTGACCCTAGTGAGGAATAAGCAGGTATAGAAAATGGATGGATGGATGGACAAAATGACAATAACAGGACTGAAGTGACTAATGATGAGTTTCCAGAATCGGAGCTCTATTTTTCTGGTCATCATTTATTCCAAACAAACAAGGTGATTTTCTGAAGCCTTTACTTAAAGATATATGTGAAGATTAAAT
>OOFC01012636.1:1976-12135 GCA_900323345.1 Pseudochromis fuscus | reverse complement strand
ATTATAATAACAATTAAGTTATAGATAAGAAGCATATTTAATGTCAATATACTGACCGGTCAAGTGTGTTTTAGCTAAAAGACACACAGTGTGACAGTAAAAAACAAAACAGGAGAACAAGTGTCTTTTATGAGAAGCTTGATATCTGGATGGTTTATGTGTACAGGCCTCTGTCTGATATTAGCTTATTACATGTGGCTAAACAACCAAACAATCCTGTTCTGCTATTCTGCTCTTTTCCTCTTTGATGAAGTACTCCACTGTTGCTGTCTTATAATAATCGTCCCATCGAGTGTTTGTTTTCAGACTTAGCATCAAAATTTAATTGTTAAATTAACTTCCAGTCAGGAACTGTTTTGTGTTCCTGCAGGAAAACACACACAACACAGACGAGAGAGTCAGAGCAGCTCTTCTCACTAAGAGGTCACCATAAAACATCTGATACATGTTTAGTCTCAGATATTCTCTGACAGAATGAAGGAGGTATGAGGATATTGTTCAGTACCACAGGATTATATGACAACATACAGGACAACTTTCTTACTGTGTCTAATGCCTGTCTGACAAATACCGACTATTGCAGCTAAATTAAAAGAGTTTTTTTGAGTAGTTTCTTGTCTTTTTGTACAAATGTAAAATGGTTGCTAGGCTGGCTCTGAATATGTGCAGAGACAAATACTGCTTGACATTTCAGCACAAGATTACTTCCTGTAACACCTGTGGTTTTAATCTAATTATTTATCGGTTCTCTCTGTGCTGGGCTGATGTGAAGACAGTACAGGTGAGACAGCACAGTGGGCTATATTAAGACACTATTCACACCAAAGGCTGTCTAAGATGTCTGTTTTTAAAGGGAAAAAGAAACATCCTTTACAGAGAAAGAGAGCTGAGCATACAGGCAACAATATGCTAGAAATGATCATTCACTTTGAGGCTGCGTTGCATGTTCAAATCACACTGACATCACATGTTAAACCTGTGACAGACAAGAGAAAGTGAACCACACTGAGTCCAGTGGATGTTTGAATGATGTACGGAGGGAGGATCCTGTCCTAACTCATCACTGGTAAAGTGATAATAGTTTATGGGTCATAAACAGTGTCAGAGGGAGATGTTGTGACAGGTTAACTTTTGTCAACACTATAAAATTAAACGCAATGCTACATTTGGACAATTTTCACATTTAACAGAAAAGTGTCAACTCTACACTAAAACAATTGTCTGAATACTTCAGTTTTTAACAGACTGCAGTGATTCACTGTGATAAGTACCCAATTCCTCTCTGAGTACTATACAGCTATTTAGTTTAATTTTGTTTGTTCAGAGTCATTTTAAAGCATTTTTAGAGCTGTACTCATTTTTGTAATATTAGGACAAATGTCTCTTAGTATTTGCATGCAAAACAAGATGAAATTTCCCTTTTCATGAATTTTATTTGATCAAATTGGACTCATTAAATCAACAGATTTTTATTTTAAGTCAAATAATTTAGTTTTAATGAAGCACCACTGAACGTGTGATAAATATAAAAAGTCATTTTGTTTGAGAGCTAACTATTAAATGTTCATTATGGTTAATTTTTTTGATTATCTAATAAATGTCAAATTGGCCTGATAGTACACAGAACAGTATCAAAACACACAAGGATTCATTACCTGAGAACACAGAGCTTTATTGTGAAGCTGGACCCAGAAAAATGTTTGATCGTTTGCTAAAATAGACGACATACAATTATCTGATCAATCGATTAATCTTTCCATTAATTGTTCGATTGATGCAGACGTTATTGCTTCCTGCACCTTCACAGGGTCATTGTGAAGGATCGATGACACAAATTTGCACCTGAGAAATGAGAATAGAGGCTGCAGTTAAAATACTCGCTGCAAAGAGATAAATATGTAAATACACAGCGGTTGCATAACTGAGAGATTATCTGTGTCAAAAATGTTCTCATTTTTAAATCTTCATCAAAATATGCTGCCTTTAGTTTGATGTATGCCTGTTTGGTAACGTCTACGCGTTTGACGACGTGTTAAAGAGGGAGCAGGGAGCAGAGCGGATGAATACTGTAGTGTTTATTTCAAAGAAGGAAAAAAAAAAGAAAAGGAGGAGAAAAATAAAATCATATAAAAGGTTGACTCTCTGTCTCTACGTCTCCTTCCCTCTTCCCTCCCTCACTCACCGACAGTGGCAAACATATTTTATGAGTCACGGCTGGAGCAGGCTGCCAGTCCTCTCTATTCAGACCCCTGCCTTTAACATCAAGATATATCCAACACCAACAACTCTGGCTTCCAGGAAAACTCTCTCTCTTCGTCTGCTACGACACCCCCTCCCCCCTTTCCTTCCCTCTCTCCCCCTCCCTCCTTTTTTATTCCCCCTTACCCTTCCCCAGCCTCCCATCTCTCTCTCTCTCTCTCTCTCTCTCTTTCTCCCCATCCCTCTCCTCCTCTACTGCGGGTGTCTGGGAGGCTGTTTTTCCTCTGTCTCTTGCTCATGAAGGGCCGCACTAAGCTCCCTTCTCTCTGCCCGTGTGTGGTAGGTAAATTCACCTCTCTCTGTTTGTGTCGTCCTTCTCCTGCCATCTCTCTGTTGCTGCCTCTGTTTTGCATGTTAGCTCAAAGTCTGCTAGTCGCTCTGGCAGGCTCAGGGGAGGTCTGTATCTACATCTGTGCATATTGCATCGAACATGCCTGTGATCTGCTCCACTCTCATACATTCATCAAAAAGACGTGTGTGAGGATTTTTTAATATTTTTTTTTTTTCTTTTGCTCTCCTCGTACGTTTGCTCTGGGTAGATTTAATCATCCACTTTATTACGTATGAACGTGGCCTGGCACATGTGGGTGTGTATGTACCAGTGAGCGTGTTTATACATGCAGGAGGAGTAAAAGTCTAGCAGACTTGTTGATTAAAGCATTATGGATTCATGCATTTGATGGCTTTATTCAGTGTTTAGGTAAGCATTTTTGACTATGGTTCATGCTCTCGTGCAGCTCTTTTCTCCTGAGGACATTACATTAGTGTAGTCCTCAAATTGTGAATATTCTTAAGGACCAAAAAAATGGACTGTCGTCACTTTAGAAGAGGTCATTTCATTTTTAGGGTTACAGTAAAGGTTTATGACACAGATGAGGGATAGAGGCAAAGAAATGGGCTTTCTCCTCATGTCCAGGTTATTACATTTCTGTTGATTCCTGAATATAGAAGCAGCTGCGTATGTTTATGAAACACTGAGCAGGAAGGAAAAGTCTGGGACTCCTCCAGCCTTAATTAGCTGAGAAGACATGACGAGCCTCTACTCTGGCTGGCTGAGTGTTATAACACCAAGATGCCACTTAATGCAGTTAAACAACCACAAACCACTGTGTCTGTGTCAGTGTGTGTGTGTGTGTGTGTGTGTGTGTGGTTGAACACAGCTTTGAACTGGTTATTATGATTTATTTGTCATATTTATAGCATAAGTGGCTCTGTTTAAGTAAAATCATTATTTTTTTATTTACTTCATTATTAGAATAAACAGTGCAGTCAATACATTATGAGGCATTAACTAATGTTTGCTGTTTCTGTGCACCAGCATGTTGGATTTTAAAAGGAAACAGTGACAGAAGTTCAAGTCCTCAAATTTAATTTAAGAATATTTACATCCACATAAGAGGCAGAGCCTGTTGCAAATCTTCCTCCAGTATTGTGGATTGAAATAATAATAATGATAAAAAAAAACAAGTTATCAAAAGATCTTGAGTTGATTTGAGTGGTTACGTCTGTTGTCAACATAAAGACCAAAAGAGCTGTCAGTCAGACCGTCTGACAGATGACGGTAGGCCGCACGTGTGTCAGATGCAACTACCAGGAGGAGACCACAGCAGTATCACCTCAGATGGTTCACCACAAGATGCAAACCTCAGATGTACTCCGGGAAACCTTCAGAGTTCAGGATCAAAGTGTTTTAGACAGATGAGACAGAAGATTGACCCGTGTGTGAGTGACGGATTGATGAAAGATACCTCATCTGTCAAACATTGTGGAGGCGGTGTGTATGACTGGGGTGTGTATGGCTGCCAGTGGAGTCACTTCATTGATAATTTTACTTCCTAGCAGCAGGATGAATATGGAAGCAGTCTGACCGCTGTGATGCAAACCAATCCCTCATTGAACAACATAGATAACTCTTAAAAACCACAAGACCGAAACCACAAGGAGTAGGTCCACACAGTGTAACACAGGGGTGCTCAATCCTGGTCGTCGAGGGCCGCTATCCTGCATGGTTTAGATGTGTTTAGCTGGTCATTTGAATCAGGTGTGTTGGAAGAGGGACACATCTAAACCATGCAGGATAGCAGCCCTCGAAGACCAGGTTGAGGACCCCTGGTGTAACGTGTCATTAAACTGACATCAACTTCAACTGAGCACGTGTTGCATTTACTGAGAAAGAATCTGAGGACAAACAAACCCCAAAACAAACAAAAACAAACAATCAAGAAGTGAAGATGGCTGCTGTCCAGGAAGGTCAGAGCATCACCTATGAAGACACTAAGCGTCTGCTCAGGCTTCAGGATCATCCATCAGTCACTGACTGTTAAGGACTTTCAACCACTTATGATGAGTTCAGCTAAATGAGTTTAATTACATTTCATCACCTCAGTTTGTGGGACTATATATGAAAGTGCTGCAATTTCCACACAGCTCATCTGATGTGACTGTAAACATCCTGATTTTACAGCTGAGAGTCAGCAAATTTATGCCACAGCACCTTGCACCAATCATCATCATTAGCACATTGATATTAATCCTAAAATCTTAAAAAAGGAGACGGTGACTCACTGTAAGACTATTACATGACACCGACTCTTGCTTTTTAAGTGAAAACTGATATGGGGCCACACAGCTACTAAAGCAACATAATCATTCAGTATTCCTGCCAGACTAGACACGAGCAGAATGAGAAATATGAGCCTCATCATATCATGTTTGACAAGCTAACATTACTACTTGGTTTCAAGTAGTAGCAACAAAATTATTTGACCTTTCTTTGCTGTGCTTTCACAATACTGTACTGACAAAAAAAATACTTTTGATATTTCAGAAGCTTACTATAAGTCATTTACAGCTTGAAAACCATCACCTATTACCTCAGAGCGACATGAGGGGAGAGCAGAGTCATGTATCATGTGTTTGCAGAGGTCATTTTGCATATTTGTAGAGAGCTTTAGCATAATCACAACAGCTGACCACGGGAGTCAGAGCTTTGATATGGCACAGTATTCATCAGGTTTAATGAAGTCCTCGTAGGGACTCCTTAATTTGGTCACAGCTTATTTGAAATAAGCTTTCAGCAGCAGATGAATGCAGTTTAAAAAGGAGCAAATCCTTTTTATTGTGTAGCTCTTATTTTATCAATAAACATGTGAGGTCAACAAGCACAACAATGATTGACCTCATATAACCTCTGCATACTGGTTATACTGGTAAACAGCTTTGCTAGCTTTGATAACAATAAAAAAATGTATACAATTTTACATTGTTGGCATATAAAAACAGTGTTATGCTACAGAAACATTTACTCAGTATTGTCAGTTTCTCCTGTTTTCATTTTGGTATTGTCTCCAGTTTGAAGCCTCAGTGTCTTTACACAGTACTACTGCAGTTTTCACATGGCAGTGGTGGGCAACTGGAACATAAACACTGCCAGTCAGATCTGCCTGTTGGCTCACGGTGCCTGTGTTTTTATCATGTTGGCGAGAAGCTGTGCCGTGGCTGACCACACTGACACCCTGCTGCGTTCACTACTTGCTGAGCCAAAGCTACGTGTGGTGGCCTCAGCTTTGTTGCATTTCATCACAGGTGGCTCCAAAAAAAAAAAATTACTTATACTGTGACAGCCTATTAAAAGTATGAAGCAATTTCTAACTTTTGCTCAGACTCGTGGCGAGTGCAGACTTGTGAGCTTCAATACAAGTCGATCATAATTAAAACATGCCACACAGCTCTGCTCCATTACACAATGCTTCATTCACCAAATGTTTATAGCTATTTTGCCTTCATCAAAGAAGCAATCCATAATGACAACGGCTAATTTATGCTTGAAAGTTGTCTGGCAGTCAACAACAGAGCACAAGAGCCAACACAATTAATGCTATATTACTGGAGAAAAACAAAATGTCAGTCTACGCACTTTTATTCTGCTGACTTGAGTGTTGTGTGTAAATGTGTGACACCATTGTGACACAGTTGTATATTTAAGTCACGATGAATATAAAAACTCATTGACTTTTATTCTATTTTATTCTGTATTCATATACTATGTAATGAATAGCAATTTACTGCCCACTGAATGAACCCCTGGTCACAGTCACACCAGCAAAATTCCCACAAAGTCCCACAATGCAGTTTTCCTATCTAATAATAGACTGAGCTGCAGTCACGGCCCTGGGCGAAGAAAATTAAACTAGTCTCAACTAATCTGTAGTCTTACCACCATCTACTGTTATCAGAATAGCCCAGTGAATCGTGACCGTCGCAGTTACTACAGCAACCACCGCAAAGCTTTTCGACACCATAGAAACAGGTCATCCCTTGAGTGATGTTTGGCTAGTGCTCACTTGATAGTTCGTATGTGTGATGCTGGACATCACATACTAGCTAACATCACATTTACACTGTAGCCTTGTGACTTCAATGTTTTATTGCACATTAAGAAAACAACAACCAAAGCATAATCCAGCTGCACTGATGCTACAGACTGAACACTGTTGCCCTCTTGTGGTGAAATAGCAACACTATCTTGTTAAAGCATTATAACAGATAGGGATTTTGTTTTTCAGACACTATCCTATCTCCTTATCTAGACCAAAATGTAATCGTTTGTTCCTTGGTTTATTACTATTGCAAACATATCCTCGGTGATGGAGGTAATTAAACTAAAGAAACCACCAGGACTCTGAATGCAGATGAATATGATTCAGGTGCTGCTCATTACACTTCATTCCCTGGTGAAGATGTTGTAAAATAAGAAATCCAACCTTATAGTGAACTGAAGTCAAGTGTGGCACCACAGAGTGAATATACAGTATATTATAGCACATATACCAGAGCCATGCATTGTGTTGATAGCTGTATAATAGCTGCTTTAGAAGGCAGAGAGAAAGCTTTCTATCTTGTGGGTGGTTCTGGTTTATAATGCACAGGTTCTGGTTCAGGTTGGAGCTGGAGTTGACAGTCCGTATGATCTTTTGTTTGCATACTTTCACCTTGTACATGATTAACTCTCAGATGGGGGACAGCTGGCGGAGGAACTGTCTCAGTACTGTGGACAGCACACTGCTGTTTGCTGTCTTTAGTGTGGGAGGAGGCACCGCAGAACCAGTCTGTGATGGAGAAAGTCAAAGTGAGGGGATGACTGTAAAAGCATCAGACCAGTAGCTGCTGTGAGACATTTTCTGTTTGTCACAGGAAGAGGATCATCTGTGTGCCTTTGTGGTTACAGCCTAGATGTTCTCCTCTCATTTTTAAGGGTGGTGCAGATAATTATCCCCAGAAGCTCAATTTACCAATTTAATACTCGTCTCTATGCATGTCTGCTGCTACCAAAAGGAGAAAAACAAGCGCATTCCTGTGGTTGTACATTTTTGGCTTTTGAAGTGCATTGAAGGTGTAACGTGCACGCCATACTTCATGCATAATGCATTGCTCCAAGTCATCGCTGTTGGTTATGACTCCATTTGGGCATGTAAAATTTGCACAGCTGGATGATTTTGCAAGAGACAGACCCAAGAATATCAGATGTGAAACATTACAGTTTGCCTGTAGAGCAACCTTTGAGTGCAGCTGTTGCACCTGCTGCAGATCTGAGGCAACGCTTTCACACAGCATCCAATCAATCTACGAGTTCGGCTTGTTGTTTTTAATTGTACCACGATGACTTAACCTTTGTGTGATTTAAGGGAAAAAGAAAAACATTGCAATTATCCTTCCCTGACATTGTGAAGAGTGAATTAATAATATTTAAAAAATAATGGTGTCTGCAGGTATTTTGGCTAACTGATTCTGTTTGTTGTAAAATATTTTTCAGTTGACCATGTCTTGTAAGTAAAATCAGATATTTTCAAACAGAGATTTCAGATATCGCAGGTTCTGTGTAGGTGTGAATACTATAATTCTCACCTTGGGTGTTTTCCTAGTCGGTAGAGCTGAGGCAGTCTCAAAGCCCTCAGGAGATTCCCAGTTGTGTTTACACTTTAGACTATTTCAGTGTCAAAGCTTCTGAGTGCTGCAAGTTATAGAAGGCTGAAGACTAGAGCCCTGTTGTGCAGGTGTCACACATTTTATTCCTTCCTAATTTAGGTAAACTGTTTCCTGTTTTCTTTATATGGCAGCAGTTAGAAATACCAAAGAATACAATAACAATTACATTTATCTCTGAAATTGTTCTTCAGAGTCCAGACAGAGAAAAAAATATGAAAATTTGTTTTTTCCAAAGACTAAAACTACTCTTTTCTTTTCTTTTCTTTTCTTTCCTTTTCTTTTCTTTTCTTTTTGATCTCTATCAGAATTGGGATGACTCTCTTATTCACTGTAAAAATATGAACTTTGTAATCTGTTGAAAGATGATTCTGAATTATTTCAACTGTTAATGTGGCTACTGTGGCTCTGTTGATCATATTAACTTTGCACTCTCTACCTTTGTTGTAGAGATTTAGTGAAACGAGGCATCGCCGCACAAAACAGTAAACTTTGTACTTCATTTGAACACAGTCTGACTGAAATGACTGGCAGTCATCTTCATAATTGTCTGCAGTGCAGTTAGCTGTTTCCAGAGTTTCTAGGAGGTCGGCCTCACACATGTAAATAAATGTTCACGTCACAGCCCATCGCTGATGAACACTCGAATCAGTCTTCAGTCCATAGCACTCTTCTTTTCCGTTGCACTCTTGTCCACCTACACATGTATATAGTGTCAGAAACCCTGTATTTATTGTTAATAACTGTATTTATTTTACACTGCACCGTCATCCACCTACCTCATATATACTTAGACTTAGACTTAGACTTAGACCGACTTTATTCATCCACAAGGGAAATTCTGTTGTCACAGTAGCTCAGAACAGTAATAGAAGAAGAATAGAACATCAATAGTAGGAAATAGAATAATCAGTATAAAATAAAGTAAAGAATAATAATAAAATAGAATAGAATTAGGTAAGGTAAGGTAAGGTATTCTTTTTTTTTAAAGAATAGAATAGGTACTATCCCTAAAGCAATCTGGGTATGTACACATTTACAAAAGATAAAAGATAAATAAAGCTATGAGAGGTTAAATTAGCAATATGGAAATTTAGAAATTTACAATATATACAACAAGTACCAGGTGACTATAATGCAGTGCCAGTTTACACAGGGGTTTTGAAATAAAGTTATCTATAGAGTTATCTATCACAGAGTGGGGAGTTACTGTACAGCTGTATAGAGAATGGTATGAATGTGTTCTTGTACTGTCTGTGTTTTAATGCAATATAAACCCAGAGTTAAATTTCTTCTATGCTGCATACAAGGCTGATTCCGATTCAGATGTGTGGATAAATATACAGTCAGTAAGTCAAATGGCAAAGTAAGTCTAGATGTTTGTTTTTTTGAAAGCTGTAGGAAGCTCACACTAGTCACCCTAAATCTATACAACATGGGGAGAGAGTGCAAAGTGACCCATGAAGCCACAACAGCCACATTCAAGGAAAAATAAGTGGAATTATCCATTACTCAAAAATAAATAGAATCATTAAAAATTGTTAAATGTATGACTAAAATAATACAATAATATCATATTATTTTTATTCACACTGAAGTGAAGGTGCCAGTTCTCCAATAAAAACAGCTAATCTGACAAAACTATGCTGTATATGTTCACATAAAGAATATGTACAACCCATTCTAACCTCTGCAACATGCAATATAATATTATTCTATGAACTGATGGTGGGTTTTGGTGTTGCTGCAGCTATGGATCACAGATACATCTAAAAGATGAGATTTCAAATTGAATGTAAGACATTTAAAAAGGGCATCAATGAATTCTGGGATGCAAATATTGAAGTTTCCACAGAGTCAAATGTAAATCTCCCTTTTTTTTTTTTTTTTTTTTTTTTGGTTTGTTTTTTTTTTTAAC
>OOFC01012620.1:2956-21313 GCA_900323345.1 Pseudochromis fuscus | reverse complement strand
GCTCTGCATGCACAAAAACTGCATCCTTCATGTCCCTGTCCCTATCCCTTGAGTGAAGACAGTCTCAGCTGTTGTGTAGACCAACAGTATCTGTCATGGGACTGTAGAAAACAACATCATCAACTATTCATCGTGTATTTACCCATGGACCAGGAAACTGAATCACAGCAGCTCTGTCAGTATGAGAGTCACTATTTCTATGCTGCAGGAAAGTCTACTATCATAGTACTACTACTATACCAGATGTATTTGAGCTTCCTTGTCCACTCTCAGTCATATGTGCACACAGCCACAGACTCAAACAAACATACTCCTCAGCTCCTTCAATAAAAATTATTAAGTGTTGAGGCCAGACAGATTTTCCTTCCTCCAGTTTTGGTGCACCCTGGAGAGGAAAGTTTGGCAAAGCCAGTCTGTTTGGTTGCTAACTATCCAGGTCCTGCTAATAATAACACCTTTCAGGCTAACACTCAATTAGATGGCTGACTGGTCACTGTAACCACAGGAAAAGGGTCAGAATGAGGCCAAACCAGCAGGAAAAGGTGTGTGTTTGTGTGTGTGTGTGTGTGTGTGTCTATCGGTAGAAAGGAGGAGGAGAGCCTAATGAGGAGGAAAGAGTGTGTCTCCATGTGTTTGTGCGTTGGTATTCAGTCAGCAGAAAAAAATCTGACCTTTTCACAGAGTGCGTCTAGGCCGGTAACATATGTTCAACAACAGGCTGCATGAGGTAGTTTACTTCAAGTGAGAGTCCACATAAACAAACAGTGCAGAGAGAAGAAGATGCAGTTAAATCTCCCAATACCTGCAGAGCGCCACACACAAAAGCCAAAACCACAAAATAAAATTCACAGAGACTGCATAGACAACGGGTTCTTTAATGATCCTCCTCATAAGACTTCAGTTGCATACTGGATGTCGCACTATGACTTGATAGGATGGCAATATTGTGTACTGTCATGACACAGTCGGACTAGGAAGCAGTTTGGGTTGGAGAGATACTGACCAGACTTCACTGATTCAGAGGCTGACTGTCACTTCAATGTCAAAACTTCAAAAACAAACTGGGTAATGTTTATTTCACCCTTTGGGTAGTGCTGCCATCAAACAGACAAATATAACTTCCTTTATATAACAGTGAGTTAACCCAGACATTAATACCTTGCTACCTGCATGTGTCTTTCTGTGTGTGAATGCTTGTGTGCCCGTGTATTGTATCTGTCCAGTGCCAGAGCCTGCTCCCACTAAGCCCAGTCCCGGCCCATCCCACCACCTCCACCCTGCCAGCCCCACGCTGCCCCTCTCCTCCTCCTCCTCCTCCTCTTCTTCTGGCAATGGCAAGCGCGCCTCCTGCAGTAGCCAGCTCCCGACTCAGACTCCCCCTCAGCAGCAGTGCCAGTTGTCCTCTGCCAGTGCTCGCTACCCGCCCAGAGAGGTGCCCCCTCGCTTCCGTCAGCAGGAGCACAAGCAGCTACTGAAGAGAGGCCAGCCGCTGCCCGCAGGAGCCCTCAGCGCTCTCACTCTCTCCTCCTCCTCTTCCTCCTCCTCCTCTTCACCCTCATCATCTTACTCTTCTTCTTCTACGAGTACCAGCAGCACTACCCCAAACTCTGCCACGTCCACTGCGGACAAACACCACCCAGGTTTGTGTCCGTGAAGTAAACAAACAAAAAAAAAAAACCATTGCCCTGGAACACATTTCTGATGTTTTTCTGTCTTTTGGTGGTTGCTGTGAGCAGATTATCTTTGGTTATGTCAATTATCATATCTTAAAACGTCATTCGGTTTGTCACTTCTGTGCATGCCTCCTGTGTTTTGTCTGCTTTTTAATCACATTCAACATTAACTTTTCCTTGGCTGTTGTGCACAGTGGTATAAACAGATTTGCAGCATTGTAGGCGCCACAAGTGATGAGTGATTATAATTGTAGTTTATCTCCATGTCTTCTCTTACTGTCAGGAAAAAATCTTGACAAGATACAGCATCGAAATTATGTAGATAGCAAAACTAAAACTCTAAGATTCGAGTCCCAGAAGTTCTCAGTTGACTTCCACCTTTGCTTTTCCCTTTTCCTTTCATTTCCCCTCTGAAAGAATTCTGGTTGTTGTATGTTTCCCAAGTATGTTGAGTGTGCAAGTCTTAATCCTGCATTTTTATTTTTATTTTTTTTCCAAAAGTTAGATGCTTAAGTTCAGTTGTTTTAGCCTCAGCATGCTGTTTTTCCCTGACAACACATCCACCCTCTGTTGCCAGTGGTAGGCTTTTAATGAACTCTTTGTAGGCCCCTAAGATCACAAATACTCAACTTGCCTTGAGGGACTCATTGTGCAGTGGATTGTGTGTGTGTGTGTTTGTTTGTGTGCAAGTAATGTTACTAAACCAAGGCCGTGAGTTATTTATATTATTATTGCAGCTGTTTGATTGTCCTGTATGTGGATGTTACGGTTTATTATAGCACACACACTCGTGATTTAATGATTTTGTCCCATTATGATCATATCTTCTTAGGAGTTTTTTATGTTTTCTCTTCATCTATGCAGCAATCATGACCATGTGCTTAATATACAGAGACACAAAAAGACCAGTACTTCCCATCCTCCAGCATAACACGCTTTGCATACATGGATGTGACGGTGCCTCAGTAGCACTCCATGTGATGTTTTCATGGTTACGTCTTTGAGCAGGAGCTACAGCATGAGCATCTGCTTTTCGTCTTTGTTTAGTTTCTCCTGTCTCCTTTCACTCGTTCTTTCTTTTGATCAATCCTGCATTCCCGCTCGGTGCTGCCTTTCATTACTGACTCAACATTTGCTGTGAGAACACCGTGCACTCTGTAAACAAATCTGCAGCAGCTGTGGTGCATGGCCAGCCACTCAGAAATCCACAGCCCTCTCCACATTACAGGCAACTGGTCTGTGTGTTCTCTGCCTATACCACCACCATCATGGCATCAGACAGAAGCCCAAAGACCCATGTAACCAGTCAGTGAATGCTGGTTTGTTTTGCAAGTTGTGGCTTATTTATTAGTCCATGCATCAACACAGTTTTGTTTTTTTTAGAAGAGTTTCTGTGGGGTTAATTATATTTAATGAAAGGTGTTGGGATTTATATTTAAACACTTTTAGCTCGTCCAATTTCTATTAATAGCAATGTTAGAAAATATTGTATTTCCCCTCTGTGCTCAGCTGTTTTGTGCAGGGTTTCCTCAGCTGTGGGCCAGGATCTAAATTTGGCTGCAGGCTTAACTCGGTGTCGAAGCCTTTGGTTTTAAAAGATTTCTCCTTTGGGCTCCACACTAGTTGAGATGCCCTGGTTGACTGTATTAACCTATAATGTACTTATTATTGTCCTGGTCCAGCAGTTGTTGTCCTGGTTGGCCTTTACCTCCCTCTGGTTTCCCAGGGGTCTCCCCGTACAACACAGCCTGTGGCAGAGTAGCCACTGGCTGGGTTTCCACCTCCTTTTCCACTCTTGTTCTTGTCCCGAGGGCTCGCAATCCACAGCCTGTTTTTTCCTGTCTGCTCAGCTAATAGCCTCAAGCCAGTGGGCCCGTTGTTGCAATGATTCTGGCATACATAATTTAGAGAGTGGACATTGTGGTTTAATCCTCTGCCCTGCAGTTTAGGCCTGAGTCTCCTGCTTGATTCATTCTCAGCGTTTGGAAAACTAGCTGCTTTAAAATGTGTCTTAGTTGCATCATGTAGGTACCAGTTTATTCACAGCTCTGGTTTTTAAAGCTAAATTACTTTCATATATTAGAGAGGTTGTTGAGCCTTTTTCTAAATGTGAAATGTTCCTATTTCTTTTATTAAAATGGCAGGATCACACTGTGTCCAGATATCACGCACACAGCCTGCAAATACACAATGAACTTTCCTTTCTTTGTGTTACTGCAAGTTTGAGATGAACTCTGCTGTGAGGACAGAGTTTCTGACCTCTGCTGGGGTTACTATCGCCCTGAGGGACATGGTGATGCGATGCTTCACTTTTGTACTCGTGCACATGCACAACACAAACACATGTATATAGACGTAACGGCAGTGCAGCAGTGAGAACACACTCGTCTGACCTAGTTGTGTCCTCTCAGATATGTGTCTCCCTTGCAGGCCAGCTGGCTCGAAGTTTAAAGGGGGAATGTACACAAATACACACACTGACATGTCAACATTAGGTTATAAATGAGCAGTACAGAAGTGCTATTGGCATCATGTCCTAAGGTGGTCAAATGCATGTTATTTTTTTTAGTTACTGTGTACACAATTGAGAAATTCCTCGTGGTTTAATTTAGGCGTTGTGCAAATGTGTGATATACAACATTCCAACAGGCTATCACACATCACCCCAACCCCAACATCTTGAAAGGCAACCCCCCCTCCCCTAGATTCAAGGGCATTCACACACCACACTCCCACATAACCTCTGCTCTCCCAATCCAATTTAATTGTCCCACCAGACAGAGACCCCCTGTCCCCCTTTTCTATCCCTCTGTCACACCCACCCTTCCCATCTCTCCAGCTGACTGGGGACCATTAAGTAGTCCAAAGCAGCCAGCAGCCGTCCAGACAGACTCCCCCAGTAGCAGGTGCTCGAATAGGGGGTCTCTTAAGACTGTGGGAACGGCAGCCCAACAGCTGTTTGCTGGTCACCCAGACACAGCATGTAGCCAGAAGGCACTCGATCGGGTGCTGTTAAAACACTTGGCCCTTTCATTTGCCGCCCTTTCATCTGCAGGTAAAGTGGTTTGGACTTTTCAGTTAGTTGAGTTAAGAGCTCAGTGCGGGTGCTGGTTTTGATAAAGGAAACTATAACATATAAAGTTGTCCAACTTAGAAAAATATCATGTAGTGTTTTTTAAGTAATATCTCATGAGAATGCAGGCCGCCTTCTTCTTCGAATGCGGTGCTATTATGATATAAAAATAACTGCCCCTTAGATCTCAGTCATTTGTATGTTTTAAAATCATCAGATAATCACAGGACTGCTTGGCCCTAATGAAGTCAGGGAGGTATAGATCGCCCCATGTGCTCAAGCTGTGACACACACATAAGCACACAAGTGAGAGAACCCCCTAGTGGCTTCATTAATCCAGCCTCTGTCAGGGAAACCAGAGAAGTCACCATGGTCTCGCTCTCCTATTTTCTCTCTTCTCTCAGTAGAGGTAAACAGACATGAATGATGAGCTTTTTAAACCCCCTGAGCCCATTCCCTCAGTCTTTCTTTTTCTCCCCGCTTCCGGAAAAACAAGTACACGCCGTCCTTGATGTGAGTGGGCGTAAAGCTCTCCTCAAAGAGAGATGGAGGGGGTCTATTTGGGGACAAAAGACTAATAAACGTCCCCTCCTGCTTTAGTTCTGGTTTTATGTCATCCCACAGTTTGCACTGTGAAACCAGGCTCAGTCTGTGGCTCCCAGTCAAACTAAAGAAATCAGTTTGTTGCCACACCATCTCTCTTATTCTGTTCATGCTTTCTCTCTCACCGCCTCCCTTTCTTCTCCCCTGCCACTGCATGTACCAACCCCTCCCCCCAGACTTTTCTCCATCGCTCCCTACCACCCTCACCCTCTCTCTTTCTGTCACCCTGCTTTTCATTTCATTCAAAGGGGAGGGGAGGCATTTAATTCTTGGCTAAATGCCCATTTCCATGATGGCAGTTAGTCTCATTATCAGGAGTTCATCTCTTTCCCTTTTTCTCCTTTAACTCTGGCAAGCTGGCATCACACAGCTTCACTGTGTTGTTTATCATTTTTTTATGAGGAGCATTGCCGTTGTCCTCATCGTTAGGGTTTTTGTTGTTATTATTAAGCTGTAATCCAGCAGTTCCTCATTTCAGTGAATTTCTATGCAGAGCCAGCTTAAATCTGCACGCACAGGCTTGCACATACGTACACACACAAAAAAAACCAGCAGCCTCGCTTTCTGCTGGAAGCATGAGGAGCCATAGAGGCCCCCTTTGTTTTTATTTCTGACCCTTTTCATTCACAAAGCATAATCAGAGACTGCCCTCCTAATTGCGACCAGAATGAAAGCAGCAACGCATTACTGACACATGATTGCAAATGGTGGCTAGAAATAATTGTCCCCTTGTCTTTGTTTTTCATGTTCAGCTTGCTTTCATGCCCCTCCCTCAAATCAATGATTTGCCAAGAATCAGCAAGACCTTTTTGGGAATGTCTGGGAAGAGAGCCGAAAGGGGAACAATCGTGGCATGTTGAGGTGAAAGGGAAAAAAAAAAGAGGCTGTTTTGCATTAGTCCACACATGCGTACATGCTGGTATTTACAGGGATAGATACAATAGCATTAAAACCTTTACAGTGTAATGCAAGCCAATAGTTCTGTGATAAACAGTCCTTTTGTGGAGTTGATAATAGTCCATTTTTGCTGAGGCAGAAACGCACATTTTCTTATTTATATAGCACATGTTACAGAAATGTATTCACACACTACTTATACTGTAGGTCACCCATTGGCCACAGTGTGTTACATTTGCAAAGATTCACCACAGACATACTCTGAGGATGTCTTACATGTGTCAGTGTAAGCACTGAGAAGGAAGCTGGTGCACCTCTTCTTAGGTATTTTTCCACTCTCCCTCTCCCTGACTGACCCCCTTTTTTTCCCTACCGCAGGCGACACAGTCTCCTTTTCTTTCCTTTTTTATGTGAGGTTTTTGTTTGAAATTTGGTTTGTTCGTAGCGCCTGTGACAGGAGTGATAAAAGATGGCCTCTTTCCAGACTTTGATTAACTTGTCGCGTAACCTATTTTTACATACTTCAGGAAACAAAATGTGCAAATGAGGGAGAAAGATATGCTGGGTGGGTGAGGGGTCGAATGAACCAAATAAAATTTTCCCGAGGCTGCAGCTGCTGAGCTTCTTGGAAAGGGTCCAGGTCTGATAAAATGGCGCTCCTCCTTTTCTAGCTTTGACAGAGCAGCTTCAGTGGCTTCTTGTGACATTGTCACAGTTTTCTCTCTGTAGCTACCAAACAAACACCTACAGGCCACTGAAAGCTTACCATGGGAAATGAACAAACCAGCTGTTTGGGTGTTTATTCTTTATATTTGAAATTTAATTGGGTTGCAAGAGGTATCACCAAATTTATACATGTGAAACAGTGCCAAACTAGGCACTTTACGAAACACAATTTGGCAAGCAGTGATTTGATACCTAAGTACCCTGATTTTAAATCCATTTAATATGTATTTGTAACAGAGACAAAGAGACAGTCGTTCTCTTTTCACACCAATATTATTTATCTAAATTAATTGATCTATTGTAATTTCTTTAGTCCATCTGTTCAGCAGATACATTTGTTTACTTGTGACATATCATTTACTAATCATTCATTACTTTACAATCTACATACATTCATTCATCCTTCTGCATGCAGTTCAATTCAGAGTTCATTCAATGTGTTTCACAATCATTCCTCCTCGATTTTAGGTTGTCTTACAAACGTTGCCCCCAGACTAATTTTGTGTCCACTTATCAAATTTGAAAGTTTGATTGGCCATGTTAATGGTCTTTATTACTTAAGACGTTTGCCTTGCAAACTGAGATTAGTCCTCAGTATTGACTCTAAAATCAAATTATTTTCAGAAGAAAGAAAACTCATGTAAAGTCTAATTAAAGCCTTTCTAATTGAAGCCTCACATCTGGCTTGTTTTTAAGTTTGAGCAACTTCTAAACTTTACTTTAAAAAGCAGAGTGACAGCAGATGTGAGGGATCACTTTTGCTGTGATGTTTTAGTAGTTTTATTTATTTATTTTTTTCCTGTTTTAACTGATTGCAAACTGACTGCAGAACAGTGTTGGTGTGTATATGTGCGTGTGTACCATCAGTCTGACGACCCTGAGCGATAAGACTGTCTGGGGAGTGGAGATAACTGTGTTGAGACGAAAATTTCATTCACAGCCACTCTGTGCCATGTTGTGCAGTATCTTAAAGCCATATATCTGCCAGCATTTGTGTATGTGTCCACACACCTCAAACAAATTGACTTTTCCCTCATACGAGTGGATTGTTTTGACCACCGGTTTCTTTATTTCATGGTGGATAACTTATAGCTATTATTAAAATCACTGCAACATTATCATGGAAACTAATGGCAGAGTAATAGAAGGTAAGGCAGCTAAATTAGCAGACCAAGCAAATATTTTACAAACAGCATTAACTTTACAATTGAAGGTTAGTGGGCCACGCTGACTGCAGCTGCTCATAAAGATAGCCAGAAATGTATTATTGTCTATTAGGCTTCTTGTTGGCAGTGACTGTTTGTGTATGCAGTCTTTGATTGCACAATGTGCATGAATACAAAACAGCTTATTGGGCATTTACCTTAAGGAATTCTCTGTTTGCACAAGATATTGTACATGCTGTAAGATATTTATTGTTACTCTAAAACTTAAGTCTTCTGAATTTTTAAAAACAAAAACCTCAAATAAATGTATAGTTTTTATGTTCACTTTATAGCTTTTTTCACAATACACAGTAATTGCCATTTCTCCTTAAAGAGTTGTGGGATGAATTGCTCCCTTCATGCTCCTGGTTGGCTTGTGTGCTAGTTATATTCATAGTAGTAATTCTTATTGGTTTTTCAGCCAGTTGCCTGAGGCTGGCCTAGTGGGTAGGGTGTTTGCATGCCAGATCAATACCCTCCCTACTCTCACCCACCTGCATTAATAAGATCATTGATTAGCTGCCGCCCACTGATTGATTACCCCTTTACAGCATCGACTCAGTCTATTATTAGTTCCCCATCTGATGGGATGCTTTTGTGCCTAATGAATTTGCTTGTGTGTGATACCCATGCTGATCAGAGAATTGTTGTAAAAGCTCTGTTTTGGTAGTGGGATGTCAGATTTGGAGATCATGCTTAAAAGCTTGTAAGTAGTAGCACAAAATGTACTTACAACCCTTCGTTCCTGGATTATGAAATATGTATAGATAATCCAGAAATGTACAAAATCTAATGCATATGCATGCAATGCTGTGTGTGCAGGTAATGAGAAGCCAGCAGACACACACAATTATTCACGTGAGCTTGGAGGAAGTGTTTTGTGGTTTCTTAGTGCAGTGCAGTTGGAGGAGGAGTAAGCCCGGCGGAGCGTAGGGAGTGATGGATGAGAAGCCGTCCTGGTTTCATTCCAATAAATGAGCGGCGTTCCACTTGGGCTTCCCTTCACAGCCCCAGCCAGCGAGGCTACGATGGAGACGGATGGGCCTCTCACTGCTGGGTGTTAGAGGAGTGCAGAGGGGAGAGAGGGAGAAATTAAAGGGTGAGGAAAGAGGTGGGGGACAAAAGGGAGAAAGCAGACATGGACGGAGGGAGAAGGGGGGAAAAGAGGTATACTTGATAAGGGCATCTATAGTGTGAGAAGGAAGAGGCAAACCAAGACAGCAAGGAAAGAGGAAACAACCTAGAAAGATAAGTTGAATTGGACTTAAAGTTACAAGTGAGGAGAAAGAGAGGAGGAAAGAAAGCAAAGGCTCAATCTCCCTGTTTCTGTTTGGCTGACTGCACCGGGGCAAGGATATATGGATATGCCATAGCTGATATGACATGGAGCACGGTTGGCTGTGCATTCTGATTATGTGTTGGATTGTGGAACGTGCAAGTGTGACCATCTCATCCTGCCAAGTCTGATAGCTAGCATTAACCAACCAAGAAGATAAAATTGGTACAGGAAACTAACTGTAGCCTGACTGTGAACCTAGCTGGTATTACATGATGTTCCTCAGTCTAACGTAATATATTTTTTTCCTCACCCCATCACCCCTTTACCTCCCTCATTTTCTCTTTTTTTTAATCCTTTGTCCTCTTCTGTCACTCCATCTCGTCTTTATTTCCTAAATCTTCTCTCATTGGCATCAATCCCTTTCCTTTCTCTGTGAATGACTGACCTTCCTTTGTTAAATTTCTCTGTTGCCCATGGTCTCAACCTTCTTCTCTCTTTTCTCTTTAGACATACCCCTCCAGAGTGGCCCTGGTGCCCAGTATGAGACGTCTCATTGGGGAGCCTCTGTACCAATTGACAGCCCCTCCAGTGCCAACACCTGGGACAAAGTGATTATTAACGGAAGTGACACAGACGCTTGGCCCTCAATCAGCTGCAGTAGTGACCCCAGCCACCCTGCAACACCAGAATGCCCCTTGGGCTCAGCTAGCTCTAACCAAGACGCCAGTGCTGTCACTACTACCGGTAGGAGTAGTTTTCTGAGTATGGCCACAGGTGCCGCAGGCCAGCAGGCCCACTACCCCTCTCTCAAAGCTAACAATAACATGATGACAGGACCTGGGTCAACCAACGCATTAGCAGGAAATAGAGGCTGGGGCTCAGATGGGAAACAAGATGGTATGAATGGTGGACGAGTAGGAGCGCCCAATAACTGGGGCTCTTCTAGTTTTAACTTGAACCTCAACCCCAATGCCAACCCTTCAGCCTGGCCAGTTCTAGGCCATGAGGGTGGTGGAGGTGGTGGTATTGGCCCCAATGGGGTGTCCAACTCCTCATCCCTCCCACCAGGTATAAATGGCAATGGAAACATGGGAAATGGAAGCCTGGGAGGTGCAGATAATGGTGGGGGAGGTTGGGGTGGCATGATAACTGCTAATGAAAATGATCACCCTTCAACCAAAACAAACATGTCCTTCAATATGGAGCCTGCTAACCTTAACACTGATGGACCAAACCACACTAAACAACAGCAACAAGCTCAGGAGCCTATGAGCCCTATCCATGGCTTAACTGGCTGGGGAGGCCAGTCACCCACTGAATCATCCCAGCTCAATGGGGACACAACAGGCAGCTCTGTATGGGGTAGTGGAGAAACCAAGGCAGCTGATTCCCCCAAGGACTCAGGCTGGGACTCAACTTCTTCTGGAGGCCTTTCTGCCTGGGGCCGCCAAGGCAGTGGTGGTGGGAGTAGTGGAAGTGGCGGGTGGGGTGACTGGGGGAAATCCTCTGGTCCTGGAGATGCATCTAAAGGCTGGGACTCTGTAGATGCTGGAAGTTCTGGCTCAGGCCAAGATCAGCAACTTAGCACATGGGGCCAACAGCCTGGAACAGCCCCAGCAAGTGAGGATAGTGGAGACAGCAGTGATGGTCGATCCCGACACAGAGACAGATCTTTCAGCATGGAATATACCCCTGTGCTCCCCCGTCAGGACCTAGATCCCAGAGTGCTGAGTAACACAGGTTGGGGACAGACCCCCATCCGGCAGCACACTGTATGGGAGATGGAAGAAGCCAACTCTGACGATGGAAAGAGCAATAGCAGCTCAGACACCATGGGAGGCTCCAGCTCAAATGGTGGACCATCATCTACCAATGGAGGTACCATCAACCCAAACATTGGTCCCAGTCAAAGGCCTGGGTCTGGAGGGAAAGGTGACAGTGAAGGATCATCATCCTCTGGCTGGGGAGCCGCTCCATCTCAGCCAATCCAGACTGGATCAGGATGGGGAGACCCCCCACAGTCAATGAACAAAGCCCCAAATGGCACTACTAGTGGCTGGGGGGATCCTTTGCCTACCAATGGTCCTAAGAGTGGAGGCACACCATCCTGGGGTTCTGAGGACAAGTCACCTAGCTGGGATGACGGCATGATGAAAAGCCAACCTTCTAGCTGGGGAGAGGGCCCCAAAAGCTCCCATGGTTGGGGCAATGGTAATGGAGGCTCCAATGGTTCTAGCACAGGAGACTGGGGAGAACCAGATGTCAAAAACAATGGGCCCTCCAGCAGCATGTGGGAAGGAGAGGGAGGTAATGGAGGAAGTGGTGGATGGAAGGAGAGCCCCAGAGGAGGAAATAGAGGAGGAGGCTGGGGTAAGACTGCTCCTGTTGTGAGTAATACCAGCTGGGGGGAGACCCCACGTACCAATGGCCCAGTGCAGGGAGGCTGGGGCTCGTCCAAGCCCCAGGAAAGCAGCAGCAGCAGCACTGGCAGTGGAGGAGGTGGCAGCATTGGTTCTTGGGGTGGTCCTGGTTCAGTGAAGCAGAGCAACTCTGGCTGGGGAAATGGCAGCAAACAGGATCAGGGCATGGAGCCTACAGGCTGGGAAGAACCTTCTCCTCCCTCCATCCGCCGAAAGATGGAGATAGACGATGGGACATCCACCTGGGGCGATCCCAGCGCCTACAACAAGACTGTCAACATGTGGGATCGTAACAATCCCACTAGTAACCCAGGCAACAGTGGCCCACCTCCCACTAAGAACGGTGGAATGATTATGCCCAACAATAACAACAACAATCACTCTGTTGGCCCAGGCAACAACAATCACCATCACCCTCACCACATGCACCACCATCCCCACCATGGCCAGCCCCCAACTCACCTGCAACACCATGGAAACAACAATGGGTCACCCAACAACGGTGCCTCACATCCAGGTGCAGGCCCCCAGGGTAGACCACCCCTCGCCAACCCAGGTATTTCAAATTTTCAAAAAGTTACTAAAAAGCTCAAATTCTTTTAGTTACTAGAAAATATATTAGTATTTGATATTCTGAAATGCCAAAAAAAATCATAGGCTCTGTAAAACCAATGCAAAGGACATCATATTTAAAACTGGAGCATGTTTAAACAGAATTTTTATCAAAATTGAATGGGGTTTTTTTAGATCCCAAGTTTTTGTTTTGATTGTAAATTTCATTGAATAATTCCTTACAGAGTTATTAGAAGAATTCTCTCTGTGATTATAAATCAGATATTCTTAGAGGAATTAAGGCCCTTGCAATGGTCGTAGATACATAATTAAAACAGTAGACTTAAGTTAGCGCATCACCAAGTTTCAATAAGTCTTTGTAAAGACAAAGGCCATGTATATAGACATAGGCAGAGCCAGTTTCCCACTCCTTTCAATTGTGAATGAGATCACTGCCCCCTGCTGTTTAATATTTATAATGCACCTAACAAGGAGCATCATGACCACCAGAGACACACTTGAGCTGAACAGTTATTCTTCATCAACCATTTCTGCTGAAACTGTTATAGCTCTGGACCCTCCTGACCTTCTGCTTTCATTAGTCTCATTCTCCTCCTACACATTGATCAACACACCACCAGACAGGTTGGAGTGGTCAGAAGGAGGAGGCTGGCATGAAAGGCCTCTATAAATAGAAAACACAGCACACAATTGACAAGCTTACTTTTTCTTATTGTCACTACAGCTCGGTCTGAAGGCCTGAAAAGAGCATTTCAGGGAAAAAAATCTAAATCTCAGTCGTTTCCAGCACTGGTGACTTTCATTTGCCTGGATCATTATGATATGATGTCATTTTGGGTAAAACACATTTAAGACCTGACTTATGGAAGTGGATTTCAAGTTCTCACCAAACCCAAAATGTTTTTGGACCTGTTTTAATTTCAAACTTTTAATAGGCTATTGTCATTGTTAAGTTGTTATGAAGGAGTGATGTTTAGGCTGGAATTTAGGAGTTAGTTTTTTGGGTTTTTTTTTTAACTTCAGTAAGGCTCATTTCTGTTTTTCCTTTTCTAATTTACCCCTTTCTTTCAGGTTGGGGAGAGCTTCCCAGCGTTCAGCCCAAGTCCGAGCCTGCTTGGGGAGAGCCAGCAGCTCCGACATCAGCTGTGGACAATGGTACCTCTGCTTGGGGCAAGCCCCAAGGTGGGGTAGGAGGATGGGGAGATGGTGGCCACGAGCCCTCTGGCCCCTATGGCAGGGCCAATGGACCCCCAGGTTCTGCACCTTGCAAGCCAGGTAATGCCCTGGGATGAATAATATTTGCAGATGCAGTGATGTCTGATATCAATTCAGCCTGGTCTGACCTGGCCATGCTGCTATTTTTTTAGAGTAGGTTCTGATGTTTTTGTGTAGCCAAAACTATACACGGTAAATTGTATTCTCATCTCAGACATTTTATGGCATTTTAAAGATTCCAACCTAAAGTCAGTTTTCTGCTTCAGCCTGTGAGCATGATTGTTACTTTAGGCGTTTAAAGTTTGAGTTGTATCCTGTATTTACAGTAAACCCTCCTGTCAAGGACTGACTGATGGTAACTCGCAGCATGTGTGCTCAACACTCTTCACTTAGGGAATAAAAACAGAAGTTTCCTGAGACCTGTATCATTTGTGCCAGTTTGAAAGGTTTTTGTTAGTGCTACTGGAGTGTTGCCGGGATTAGAGCAATTCCACGCCTCAGTAGGTCCTGGTTATTTCTGCTGTTGGTTTGAAATGTTGAAAATGATAGTGTAGGGTGAAAATGCAGAATGTCAAATAGCAACAGTGGCACCAAGTGGTCAGGCTGAAAATTACCTGTTCAGAAATGGTTTGAATATGTGAACATGGAAAACACAACACATCCTAAAACGCTGACCCTACTGTTTTTATTGTTGTTTTGTTGTGTCTTCACTCTGTCTCTGATGTTTGTTTGTTTTTTTTCAGGCCCCAAACCTATGCAAGATGGCTGGGGAAGTGGAGGAGAGGAGATGGGCATGTCCACCAGCCAATGGGACACTGAGGATGGGGATGTATGGAACAGCCCCACCTCCCAGGAGAGCAACTCCTCTTGCAACTCCTGGGGCAACGGACCCAAGAAGTGCCCAAGCAAGGTCAGAGAATACACTTCACTGAAATATTAGTACCTGTTACCCTTGTGAATAACTGCATTGTTGGAAATAAATAAATAAATGTTTGCTTGTTTGTTGTCAGGTGAAGATGGGCAACAAGCCAGATGAGGCCTGGATCATGAACCGTCTCATTAAACAGCTCACTGACATGGGCTTTCCGGTACGAATACTGTATATTTAGATAGGAGTTTTTGTGCAGACACAGGACTAACAAGCTTTCTTTTGGAAAGATATTTGTTGTTCAATTTTATTTTTTAAATTATTATCAATAGAGGATCATCCACTACACAGGGTAAAAACAAATCAAGGTAAACATGATCAGTTTGGGGAGAAATAAACCATCCTATAATAAATACAGCCACTTAAACTTGAGAAAATTATTACATAGTTAGAAATCAGACATTTTTCCAATAAGCACAATTATGTCAGTTTCATGTGTAACTATTCATGTGTTACAGAGAGACCCTGCTGAGGAGGCACTGAAGAGCAACAACATGAACCTTGACCAGGCCATGAGTAAGTTCACCAACATATTTGGGAGAAGTGCAGACTTTGTGTTTGTTTTGCAGATGCATGTGCAACATCCTTCTGACAAATGTGTAGATCCATATACAACACTGTTGCTACACCTCCTTATTTCAACTTGAAATAAAACTAATCCACTGATCAGTTTCTTTTAATATATGGTATTATCAGTGAATGCAATGTAACTATCTCCTAAGAAAAATAAATATTTTCTAAATACAGCACTGATTAGATGAAAATAAACTTAGGTGAATTGATTTCATAATAATCTCCTCTGTTCTGTTTCTAGCCGCTCTTTTAGAGAAGAAGACGGACCTGGACAAGCGGGGCATGGGCATATCTGATTACAGCAATGGCATGAACAAGCCTCTTGTGTGTCGGCCCTCTGCACTCTCCAAAGACCCCTCCGACCGCACCACCTATCTCGACAAGGTAAACAAAAAAAAAATAGTAACTCCGCAGCCATCAGGCTTTTCACCTATTGAAAATGTTTTGGACTAACAACAGAAATCCATAGTGGTACTTTTAGTTTTTGAAATATTTTTAATTGTCTCGCTACAAATAATACTTTATGCTCTTTTTTGTCCTCTCTGCTCCAGGATGGTGTCCTGTCAGATGACGCCCCCCCATCACCGTTTTTGCCTTCCCCCAGCCTGAAGCTCCCCCTGGCCAACAGTAGCCTTCCTGGGCAGGGTCTGGGACAGGGCAACCCGGGGCTGGCCATGCAAAACTTGAACAACAGACAGGTAATACAGGGATTATATTCCCTCTGTTTTTAATGTATAGATGAGAGACAGGAAACAAATGCACCAGCAGCATTACTACACATCGCGTAAGGTACACAAATTCAGACCAAATTCGGAAACATTTAAGGACATTAGTGCATTTGGACAGCTGCTTTATTAGCAACAGAATACACTAACAGCTTCAAACCTTTTGTTTATCACACTGCAGATGGACAACCAGTGGTTTGTAATGACTTGTAACAGGATTTAAGTGCTAATGATGCCATTATAGCTACAACAGAAAAATTGAATTTGTTTTAGACACGTCTCTCTGCCCACACCATCTCCCAAATCTCCTCTTTTCTGTTGCTCACTTATGTGTGTACGACCTTGCCTGAAGTGCCCATTGAAATCAGATAGTTATGCTCTATCAAATATCACCCCCAGAGGCAGCCATGGCCCAGAAAAACTACAGCGTGTCCTTGAAGTCCAAACAAAGGCACTGAGAGTGGGCCTTTTTTTGGTATTGAATAGAAAGGCCTTAATATGACATGGAAATGTGCATGATCCTGCTTTTTACAGGCTAATTGCTGGGACCCATTTAAAAAAAAATAAAAATAAAAATAGTCCAAATGTTATAATCTAATCTAACAGCTACCTGCTCTCACTTGCTGTCTCGTATATCCTTGGGTGCGCAGGGTGGAGTACCAAACTAGTCCTTGAGGGTAAATGAAAAATGTTTTTAAATATTGGTATGTGAGCAGAGAATATCATCAGCCTATCCTAGGCTGTTGAGCACACTTTAAATCAAATCTTTTTCACAATTCAAGTGGACTCATTCGTGTATTGAACAAACCCATCAGGCCTGTAAAGACTAGACAGTTGAGTGCTCAATTCTTGACTGTACTCTTGATGTATTGTGTTTGCTGGAGTGGTCAGGAACACGCATATTTCTTCCCAGTTTAGTGGCTCAGCTCCTTAGAAATAAAGTGGTGTGAAATTGTCGCAGTAATTGGAAGGTGCAGGCTTCACTGTCGGTCTGTCGTTGTGCTCGCAGATACCCAGTGGAATGTTTGGCAGTAGTGGAGCAGCACAAACCCGGGCCATGCAGCAGCAGCCTCCTCAGCCACCAGTGCCACCTCTCAGCTCCTCCCAGCCTAGTCTACGTGCTCAAGTGCCTCAGTTTCTCTCCCCTCAGGTAAATACATATGAATGTGCATATTAGATGTGTTTAATTAAGCTGTATCAACATATAACACCGGGATCCTTGTAAACATTGCCTAGCAGATTTTACTGTTTGTCCTATGAACAGTGAACACAGCTTGACATCAATATAAATTATACTCCAGTGAAAGTCTCCCCCCACTTTGTCAATGTTGTCGTTACTCCTGCTGCATCACAGTTTAATTCAAATACTCTGATTGATATATTTATTTGCACTAACCAGCTTGTGCACAATCTCAGTGATAGCTCATCATTATTTGTAAAACTCCTCTCCTACGCTGTACTCCTTTTTTTCCGTCCCAGTACACATGCAGTAGTGACTAGTATTATCTTGCCAGAAGGTGCTGTTGTGCAGTTGTTGTGATTTACCATGACTAACTTGTCATATCTTCTTTTCTGCCTCCCCCGTCCTTCCCTTTCCCTCCAGGTCCAAGCACAGCTCTTGCAGTTTGCAGCAAAAAACATTGGTCTGAACCCTGCACTTTTAACCTCACCAATAAACCCTCAACAAATGACCCTGTTGTACCAACTTCAGCAACTGCAAATGGTGAGCTACCATCACTCTTTCCTTTGCTAGTTTGTTGATATTTTACTTCTGATTATGACTCAAAAACACCCAATAAACATTTGTTTTTTTTTTCTTTAATCGTCATATTCATCACTCTGTATTTTTTTGGTGTCCTTGATGTAGGCGTACCAGCGTTTACAAATCCAGCAGCAGATGATGCAGGCGCAACGCAATGTTTCCGGCCCCATTAGACAACAAGAGCAGCAAGTGAGTCAACAAAGACATCACAACAACACACAAAAAAGCATGATCATAAAGGCCCTTCACATTTGTTCATGTGAGAACAAGTGTGTTGTGACACACTTGTTCTCACATGATGCCATAAAAACTGAGACTAACTCTGTGTCGCAGTGTTACGACAGGAGTTGCTCAAACCTTCAGATATTTGCATGAGAACGTTGTACTTCTCATTGAACATGTGCCAACAGTGTCTCATCTTTCACAAAAGGAGAAAGAGTTTGTGAAATTTGGCTTTGGGTGTCTGCACGATAATGCCAGTTGAAAGGGTGGAGGCTTTTATGAACACGTGCCTGTTCTCTAAACATCTTCAACTTTGATTAAAATCTTTACTTTCCCTACCACTTTGACTTTGATTCTGTGTTTACTGCCTGGCTTCTCTTTACATTTTCATTCTCTGATTTTCTCATTCTTTCCTTTCTAATCTCAACTGATTCCCTCTCTTTTGTTCTTTCACTACCCTTTTTTTTTTTTTCTTCATCCTTT
>OOFC01012615.1:18950-36488 GCA_900323345.1 Pseudochromis fuscus | reverse complement strand
AAAACCATTTAAAGTGTGTTGTTGCACCTGTGTGCAATAAATGATCAGTGTGTTTGAAATCCATTTCTGACTCGATTGGAAATGAAACTAAATGTTAAACTGTGACCAGAGTTTTACTTCATCTTATTATTTTCATGAACATGAAAAATACCACAAATTCCTGTTTCTTTTTATTGATTGATTGATTGATTTCACAGCGACTATGTACAGTACATATACTACCGTTCAAAAGTTTGGGGTCACCCAATCAAACCAATGGTTTTCCAGTGACCATGTACAGACTGAGGGATCTACCAGCTTGTTGTACTTGTTTTACTCTGATTACATATGTTTCAGACTTGATGGGAAACACTTGTGTCTCTCCCACTGTCAGACACAGGAGAGGCAGAGATATGGTTGGGGGACGTTTTGCTGCTTCAGAGACATTTACTCTGTATAACTTGATGTTGTGGTTGCTGTTTGTGTTCAGTTGTAGTTTACATATGTTTTGTGATACTTGTTTTTGGTAAAATTGGTAAAATTGTTTTTTGTAGAGTGACCCCAAACTTTTGAACGGTAGTGTATATTCTATCAGATATCTATTTTCATAAATAAAAAGCTTTAAGCCTTAAATAGAATAATTTCAAGCATCAAGCCATCATACTTTTTACGTCTGTTGCAACAAAGGGTGAAGGGGTAGGTATCTGTTTCATTGCTTATACAAACAAGTGGTTGCAAGGATGCACAACTCATTTTTGAGATGTAGGTTTATAACCTGGTTCAACAGATTTAGGAGCAACAACATGAAGCAGCTGCATCTGAGTTGGAGGACTGTGGCTTCCTTGTTTGTTTGTTTGTTTTTAATGAACATAAAAATGTTTCCTGCCAAGTCCAATAGTAAAGTACACATTTCTCAAATATTTAGTTAGATGTACAGTTGAGATGTGACGAATTAAAATTTTTCATATTGGTAATCTGGCAAATGTATTTTTTTTTTTTTTACTGTTTAGTCTTTTAGTAAACAGACACATTAGTGAACATAGTCTAAAGTTTAAATTTGTTTTTGTATTTTTACCAAATTCGTGGCAAACTTTACTCAATGTATCATATTTTTTTGTTGATTCATTTATTAAATAGCAGTGAGATATTATCAGAATCAGCTTTATTGGCCAAGTATGCTCACACTTACAAGGAATTTAATTTAAAATGTTGGGAAAAGGCTGGTACCAGTGATGTTTTATTTGTTTTTTCTTGTTTGTTTGTGTTTTTCAGGAAACATAAAGGACAGTCGTTCGTCTGTGACGAATCCATCTATAGTGAAGACTCAGGTAACATAGACCAAACTGTATTTGTACATATCCTTCTAATGTCTTCTCATCATCTGCTTTCAATACTTTTTTCTATAATATTGATAATAATAATGGTTTTTTTGAGCACATTCAAAACCCAACTTACAAAGTGATTCTCACAAAGCAGCAAATTCACATCAACAAACTCTAACATCTAAGGAAAAAGGGAATTGTTATGTTACAAAATATCTTAATTCTACAAGAATAAAAAGGTAAAAGCTTATTCCTGTTTGATAAATGAAATGTAAATGAATGTTGCTGAAATTATACAGGATATTATTTACGTTTATGAATCACAAAACCACACAAAAAGTGTCGGGTTTATAGTTCAGTTCTGATCTTTATTTCCCACAAGCTGCTTGGAGCAAGCAACATATAAAAAAATAACCCACAATATAAACTGTTTGCCTCCTAAATGTAAGAAAAACAAACAAAAAACACTAAGAAATATCAAATAAAAGGAATAAATGATCAACAGCAAAGATGTAATCCCTCTGGTCACCAGCAGTTGGGGCTGTTCAACTGTCTCAGGAGTAAGAAGAAGCTTTTAAAGGCTCCTGGATATCAGCTAATCCTCTTAGCTCCTTCATTAAGCTCTCTGCCTCCTCAGATCACACACTTCAGCAGAAGTGTGAGTCACCACCATGTACAAAACATGTAACACTCAGTGGGACAACGAGAGCGAAGACGACAAGAATTCCCTCAACTCCTCTTTTTGGTCTGATGGAGAGAAACAAGAAGAAGAAGAAGAGGTGGAGATTGAGCGAGTGATTGACTCCAAACCTGCTGACGATACCAAGGACTCGGTCCAGGAGGCTTCAGAGGAGGAGAGGCCGGAGCTGAACAACCAGGGGAGCCTCACCGGAGAGAGTGTGGAAGATGGGAGTGATAGTGAGGAGGAGGAGGAGGAGGAGGACGATGATGAGGAAGAGGGAAGTGATGACGAGGAGGAGGGAAGTGACGATAATGATGGTGATGGTGATGAGGAGGAGTCGGAGGAGGAGGAAAGTGATGGCGAGGAGGAGGTAGATATTCAGGAAGTGATTGACTCCAAACCTGTTGACAATATTAAGGAGTCGGTCCAGAGGGAGTCAGAGGAGGAAAACCTCACCAGACAGAGTGTGAAAGATGGGAGTGATGAGGAGGAGGAGCAGCAGCAGGAGGAAGACAGTAACGAGGAGGATGAGGTGGTGGAGGAGGACTATGATGAAGAGCATTGTAGCAGCACTTCAGACAGCCCTGCACCTAGTCTGATGACCTCTGGCTACGGCACCTACAGACCAGAGGAGCAGGAGGGAGGAGACTACCGAGATGACCACACCATAAACGAGTTCGACCAAGACAGCCGCGGCGACCTGTCTGAGATGAGAGATGACGAAGAGGACGATCGGTCTCTTGGAGGCTTTGTCGAGTTTGACATTGAACCCACACAGGAGCCAGATTTCTTTGACACCCCGCTGTGTTTGTCAGAGGACAACAAGCCTGAAACTGAGGTAGCGTGTTGTGGAGAAGATGGCCAACGTGAAGAGATCGAGGTCGAAGGCATAAAACCAGAGGAGGGGAAATGTGAAGACCATGAACACACGACATCAGAAAAACAACAGGCTTCTGAAACTGAAGACATGTTCCTGATGGCTGAGAAGCTGTTGGAAGCTGGAGATAATTTCATGGAGAATGATGAAGAAGAAGAAGAAACACAGGACCATCATGAGTTGGATAATGTGGAGGACAGAGTGGAGTCTGAAGATCCAGATGAGTCGTCCAGCAACAAAGACATCAAGTTCATCGACTCCAAAGCAGATTTCACCAGGATGACGTACGACAGGATGTGTGAGGACTGGGAGGGAAACCTCAGACCACAGAAGGGTAAACACAGATCAACATGTATGTTACCTGTGTGTAACTTCAGTATCACAGTATGTGGCTTTGACGACAGTGCTGTTGGTTTGGTTGCTTTTTTCAGTAGAGTCTCCAAACCTGGAACCTGTCTAAGATGGTAGATCTGTTAATGCAGGCAATAAAATAGCAGCGTTCAGTTTCTGGATAAATCATTGATCTCTGAAGAAAGTAATGCAGCACGATTAATGCTTAGTTTTGGACATTTATATCACTATAAGTAAATCTGGGTTTTCCATTTTTGACACAGTTTTTTATATTTTGCCAAAGTCTCTATGATTTAAGACTATGAATAGAAATGTTAGGTTTCCTGAAGTGGGTGATAATATAATGTTTGGAGTCTGTCTAGTACAGAAACACTTGAATAACAGTTCAGTAGTTTATTATTTATCTTCAGTTATCAACTTCCCAACTGCTCTGAGATGATCCCCTCAGCTCTGTCCACAGATACATCAAAATGCTTTGATTAATAATTAGCATCTGATATGAATCTGTGTTGCTTCCCCCACTGAAAAATCCTCAATCTATGAATATTCAAGTACCGTATTTTCCGGACTATTGAGCGCACCTGTCTATAAGCCGCTATTGAATTTATTCGAACAGTTTCATGTGGTCCACTCTGACCGGGTCTGATGCGATGAGGCTAAATGTATCGGCAGCACGGAGCTTGCTAGCTTGTAAAAAGCTAACGAGCTCCGTGCCGCCGATACTGAGCCACACCGGTGTTTAAGCCGCAGGGTTCAAAGCATCAGCAAAGAGTAGCGGCTTATAGTCCGGAAAATACGGTATTTTTAAACGTGTTCTCATCACTAACAGTTAATTCTTAATGTGCATCACAGAAGTTTGTACATCCCACTAAGTGTGAGTTGCCTGTTAGCTTCCTGACGAGGTCTGATGCTACAGATCCTTCCCACAGGCTTTAAACTTTGGTCCACTTCTCCTTTTATACTCATTCTGCACAGAGAAGCTCAAACATCCAGGACTAAGCTGCTGCTCCTGCTGCTTTCTTTGCAGAAGCTGCGAGTTGTCTGGAAGAGCGACTGGCTGAGCTTCATCTGTCCACGTCCGATCAGCAGGACTTTGAGAGGAAAGATGGAAGTGATGAGAGCGATGTGCAGAGCTCCGAGGCTGACGCCATCTCTCTGAGCGTCTTTGAGTCCTACATTAGAGGCATGGTGGGTAATCCTCCAGGAGCCGGTTTCATAAAGTGCGTTAAGAAAAGTGGGGATTAAAGTCCAACACTCGACCTGAACGAACCAAACTGACGAGTCAGAGTTAAACTGGTTGAAGAATTAAAATCAAAGTAATGCAAAAAGTTGAAACAATGGCAACTGTAGAGAGAGAGGCTGGAAAAAATACTGATTATTTACCGTATTTTCCAGACTATAAGCCGCTACTTTTTTCCGACTTTGAACCCTGCGGCTTAAACGCCGGTGTGGCTCAGGTATCAGCGGCAGGAAGCTCGTTAGCTTTTTACAAGCTAGCAAGCTCCGTGCCGCCGATACATTTAGCCTCGTCACATCAGACCCGGTCAGAGTGGACCACATGAAACTGTTGAATAAATGCAATAGCGGCTTATAGACAGGTGCGCTCAATAGTCCAGAAAATACGGTAAATAAATAACTAGTCACTAAGAATACAGAGATATTAAACATTTTTACATTCATGTTTCTAACTAAATCCTTCTGGATTTTAGTATAATGCTCACCAAAATAATTATTTGTATAAATGTCTTTAATAACTCTGGTTGTTTTTTTCATATTAAAACTGCCTCAATGTTACAACATGTCAGTCTCTCTCTTCTCAGGCAGACAGCGTAACACACATCTGTGATGTCACTTCCCTGTTATGGAGCTGACTGTTTCAACATCAGATATCGCATCAGATACAATTAAAGTCATATGTTGGTCTACAGCTTCTCATTTATAAATATAGAATTAATTTTTTTTTTTTTTACTTAATTTTTGTGAACTTTGATTTTGACAGTGAATAATAAACTAGAAAGAAAAGAAACTCCACTAAGGTATATTCCTGCTGTGCTGATGCTGTAGACTGGAAACTGCTGCCCTCTGGTGGTGAAAAGCTACTATCTCGTTAAAACATCTGCACATTATGAACTCTGGGATTTTCTGGAATTTCAGGACTTTTTCCTGATGGATCGTGCTCAAAAGTAAACATTTGTTCCCTGAATAATCCCTCTGTCCTTTTTAAAAAAAATAAAATACAAAACACTGAGATGTATTGAGTAGGTTTTCCTCCTTGGTGCACATAATAATATGGCAGCACACCAGAGAGTCTGTGGTTAAATCATGGCTTCCCTTTGAGTCGGTGTCATAGGAACTGTAGTAAAGAAGTACCTGAGGTTTAACCTGAGAGGTGACCTGCCCTGCACCAGGTTAGTTTAAGTTATCAGAGGAACTTTGCCTGAAATGTGTCGAATGTATTTAAATACATTTCTTTTTATGTTTTCAGGCCCTAAAATGATTTAATTTTGAAAATCATTTTACTGTCTTTGTCATTTTTCTCTGGACAGACTCGAACTCACAGTGATGCTGATCTCAGGCCCAAACCCAAGTCCTGTAAGTCAGCAGCAACACAGTCTGCCATCAGCCACTGCTACTCTCACTTAACAAACCTGTTTGTAATCCATCGCATGAATTCATGTTGCAGTCATCCGACCTGTGATGAGTCAGCAAACCATAAAGAAGACCGACCCAGTGGCAAAGTGAGTAACAACGCTCTGTGGAAATTACTCACATTAAGATATTTCTTAACATCTAAGGATGATTTAACACAGCTGACACTTTTTGGGATTGATGTTGATGTGATAGTTACTGTGTGTTTCAGGTATTTCCAGTACAAGCAGCTCTGGGACATGTTCAAACTTCCAGGAGAGCAGGACAGGAAAGCTCTTCGCTGGGAAATAAAGGTGTGAAAACTGATCCTCAGTCCACAGAATAATGTGGAATATTTAGTCTTTCCTCTCACAGCATCAGGTGCACTCACACCCATCGAGTATACTGCATCTGCTACAAAATTCATCTTATATTTGGTAGAATTCATCTTTCTGTCCTGAAGGCAGATTCAGTCGTTGGAAACACTGATGAATTACAAAATCCACAGTGATACGTTGTCTTCACCATGTTTCTGTTTGTCTTGTGTTTTCAGGAGCGACTTGCATATCAGCCTCCACCAGTAAGTACTTCCCCACATTTTCTCCTTTAAGCTTCATTATAACGGACACGCACCTACCAGTTTTTAATGGGGATTTCTACATTTTACTTGTTTCTGAATCATTTACGGAGAGACAAGCTCCTGTCCCTTTAAGACACAGTCCCACTGCTCTGAGTACAGCCAGTAACTGGATTTTATTTCTAATTGGTTGTTCAAAATGTCACCTTGTGAAATGCTTCATTTGATGGTTAAACCCAACAACCCAGTTTAACAGTATAGAAATGAAAGCACATTGTGTGTCCTCAGTTTGGACCCTTTTGGACAGAGACTGGTGTTAAGTGTCCACAGCAGGTTTATCCTCTCTGGGCTGTTTGCATTGGACTTGGATCACATGTGGGGCCTGAGAAAGTCTGACGTGTTGAAGCAGCTAAAGTTTCACGTTGTTGTTTCAGCCCAAACCTCGGAGAGTTTACGTGCCCAACACCTACATCGTGCCAACAGAGAAGAAACGCTCGGCGCTCCGCTGGGAGATCAGGAACGACCTGGCCAATGGCGTCCTGCCACACAAATGCAACTATCAATTTTAAGACAAACACTCGACACATTTTTGATACAATTTTACATTGTTTTTTATTAGAATTATTTATTCAGATGTTTTGTTGTTGTTTACACATAATAAACAGATAAAGAAAACATTTGGCTCACTGCTGTCAGTGAATAAATTACAAGTCATTTCTTCTACGGGAAGTCGGAGTAGGGCAGTTTGAAGGGGTACAGGGGGGTGTAGCGATGGTCGTGCCAAAGCAGCTTTTCCTCCAGAAACTTTACTGTTTCCAGAGTGAGGATGATGGCCTCGTGTTTCAGCATACTGTGGACATTCAGACCTGAGGAGCAGAGACACTGTCAGATATACAACCTGTGTACAGGACACATCACAGGACTGAAATCACACATGGAATTAATTTCATACAGGATTGAATCAGAGGCTCAGACCTAAAGACTGTTTATAGAAAAGATGAAGCCAACGTGACATCACCCGCTGGTTATTTAGAGCAAGAAGTGACCATATTTGGACATGAAGGGAGGAGTGAAGAGGTGGGTCTGACCCTTGAACCTTAAGTCACTGCCCAATGTGTATGAGACTTGACTTCAGTGCTGGTCTCACTGGAGATCATACCTGTCAATCAAACTAACCCTACCCCTAACTCCTCCTCTTCTTAAAGATAAATGATTTTCAGATGGATCAGATCACTTCAACAACTCATGTTTGAATGGAGAGCTGAGCTGCACTAACAAGACAAATGACATGATTGTCACATTAACATATTTGCAAAACCATATTTTTTGAAAGATTACATCCATCCAACGTCACAAAGAGTTATATATATACATTTAAAAAAAAACCTCTATTTTTCTCCATCGAGGAATCTGTTGAATCTAAAATTCAAAATGACAAGAGTCTGAACTCACCGATGGCGGGAATGATGTTCACCGTCTTTAAAGCTGCTGTGGCCTGAAGGATGTTTTCAGGAAACTCTTCATCTCTAAAAGCAGCAAGATAGAAGTTCAGCACAGAGCAGCGATGTGGACTTACTGTTCGCAGCATGGAGGTTATAATCCATTTCAGGGGCTGTGCTGAAGATACTCACACATTGACTATCAACACAGACTCTCCCCAGTGTCTGTGTCTGATGAGGTCCAGCAGGTACTGAGAGTCCGGTGTGGGGATGGCCAGAGAGTCCACGATGTGAAGATAGTCCTGTGGAGACATGCAGCTCAAATCAGAACTTCACAGGAAAAGATATTTCTGCTTCTCGTCCTTACATTTTTATTGTAACGTTCTTAACTTGTCCGCCTCTGTGTAGATTCTGTCTGCAGCCTCATGACCTTTTAAGGGCATTAGTGGGGCGTTTACATATGCAAATCAGGAACAAGCATAAATGGATGAAGCAACCGGCTCTCTAAAATTGGGCCAATGCTAAAGTGCAGAAAAAGGCAATACTCCCGAAGGCCACTAGACGTCGGCTCCAAAAAACTCAACATTTTCATTCCTGAAAGATTCAGTTTATACAATTTGTTTCCACAAGTCATTCTGATGTCATTACAGTCATCTCTTCCTCTCAGTGATCTGGTCCATCTGAAAATCATTTGCTCATTAAAGATATATGATGCTTCAAAAAGAGGAAGATTTAGGGGTGTGGTTAGTTTGATTGACAGGTCTGATCTCCAATGATTTTCAGGTGGGTTGGAGGCTCATTCATCGTTAAACTCCAGTCTCATAGGCCATTTCTCAACATGCGTACTTGTCTGTACTTAAGTTCTCGCGTACTCGTGAAACATCATCAGTCGGAGACCTAGTACTGTTCAAATTCATAGTACACATGAACGCATGAAATAATTCTCTGCAGGAGTTAATCATGAGATATGAGTCATTTTGTGTAAATCTAACAGTGTCCGTGTAAATTTATATTTGTTTCTAGGCAAATCTGCCTGGATGAGGGTAAAATTCATGTTTAAAGTTTAAGTTTAAACATGTTTAAGTTGACTGTAATGTGGAGATGTGTGTGACGTCATCAAGTACCCTGGCGTTTCAGTTGCACTTCAGCCTTGATGCGTTCTCACAAGTCTGTACTTCAGAGTCCAACTTTGCAACTACATTCTCGCCAAGTACACGAGTACTGACCTGTGTACTTTGTATTGAGAAACGGCCATACACACTGCACAGTGTCCTCAGGTTCAAGGGTCAGACCCACCTCCTCACTTCTCCCTGCATATCTAAATATGGTCACTTCTGGCTCCAAAAAAACAACATGGCCAAGTTCAAATGTCAAACTCCTGGCTTCAAAATGTTGTCCAATCTATTTACAGTCTATGCAACAAGTGGCACTTTACAAACTGGGGACTGTGATCCATCATTCTAAGTTTTTAAACAACCAAATAGATCATTGACTATATTTTGGTAAAAAAAAAAAAAACAAACTTTTTTTGTTTTTTTAATTCTTTGCTCCAATGAAGAGGTTCCAGTTACCTGAGTCATCTTGGCGCTCAGTGCCACTTTGAGTCCTAGCACTCGAACTTTCATGGGTAACATGTAGTAATAACTGGTCGGTCCTCTGGGTCCGTGAGCCACACCACCTGAGTGAAACACAACCACCGGTCACACCTGATTTCAAACATGAAGCCCTGCAGATCACATGACCTGTTTCTGTGACTCATGGTGAATGTTGACATTTTTAAATTTCATTGTTCTGTCAGTGAAATGGGGGGATTCACTTTCATGTTGAGGCAAACAACATAATAATGGACAATAATGTAATAAGTTATGATGTCATTGGCCTAGCATTTTAAAAAATACTTCATAACTAACGTCATAACTTATTACATTATTGGCAAAATGTTATTTTACTGACTTTATTACATTTAAAATTATCCAAATTTTTATGTTACTGTCAGTTATTACATTATTGGTTGCCACATGTCTTTAAAACACAAGGAAACTGAAAACACACAAACACAGAAGTTGAAGAGAATTTCACAATAAAAGCCAAAAGAGTCACCTCCTCTCCATATCGGTGATCGGATGCTTGAATGGCGAGCTTTCCCACTTCCTTTCTGTCGCCACGGTTTCCTGCCTCCTCCTCTGACCTCTGACCTGACCTTTGTGTGGGCGTGACTCTGACAAATGGACACAACACTTAGTCAGATGAATATTAAAGCTTTCAATGGTCAAGTCCAACTTTCTGTGAGTGGCTTCTGTTTGTTTTCAGTGATGACTCTCTCTGCTCAGACTGATTTTAAAACATTGACCAGTTTCTAATTCATCAGAGTGGCTGTTTGCACCTTCACTGTAGTTTTTAGATCTGCATCAAATAATAATCAGATTTTAACATATACATTGAACGGGGCAAAACACACCTAATACAATGGACCAGATGTGTTTTATGAGTCCCATCGGACGTATATGTGCAGCACGTTTAGGCTTTTTATTAAAGGTTGGAATAAATATAAACTGCTGACACTACTGCCTTAAAATTAAGAAACTTTTACTCTTTAATATAACACTAACTATAAATATGTGGAGTAGAAACTGGTTACATCATGTTGTCACTTCCTCAGGGAAAGTTTTGCAAAGCTTCAAAATGCTGAAATATGTGGCACTTGTCAAACCACTTGAACTAACATACTATGAATGTTTTCTGTTAAAGTGACTCAATCTGTAACTTACGATCCTTTTGTAATTCCTCTGCCACGTTTCGACAGTGTGTAGAATATCAAGCCTGAGGAGTAAAAACAAAGAACATTTCAGACCTGGATTAACTTAAAGACTGTAGTAATAGTAGTAGTAGTAGTAGTAGTAGTAGTAGTAGTAGGTGTCACTTCAGTGGGAAAAAAAGCTACAGGTTGAAAATGTTTCACTTTACCTCGGAGGCACTGCGAACACATCGGGATGGAGATGAGCCAAACCCAGCGGCTCGCTGTCAGGCCTCTCCAGAGTCTCCACCCACGTTTGCACAGGGCTCAGGTGAGCGGGAACGACAGTGTCGCACTTCCTCAGTAGAGGCAGGGAGCAGTCTGCAGGAGGAGGAGGGCGCTCTGCAGGAGGAGTCGAGAAACAGCAATATATCAGTGATGGCTTTAACGGTCAACACTGCAGGCATCCAGTGAGAGTTTTCCATAATGATTAAAACAAAAAAAATTCTGGGGGTAAGAGACAGTATTTGATGTTTTGGAGAGTAAAAGTAAATCAGATTTTTAGATACAGGATACTGGTGTGAAGTAAAGCTACAAATTAAGCTGGCTTACTTAATCTGGCAGGATCCACGAGGTTGGAGGGCAGCAGTAAGTTTGGAGGCAGAGCACTCTCACCACAGAAGGACGAGGCAAACTGAGGAGGGGAAGAGTTACAGGAACAACATGAGAGTGTGTGAAGGACAAAAACAATCACAGTAAATACTTTGAAGTCCAGAACTGTTGAGTGGAAAAAATAAGACAAAGACTTCTCCTCACAGACTTACAATAATAATAATTTATTAATAATAACAATAATAAAACATTTAATTTGTAATGCACATTATATTACAAAAATCTCACAGCGCTACAGCAAAAAACAAAATACTACAGTTAAGAACTTAATGCACAGACCTATAAAAAACAACAATATAAATTCTTCCATGAAAGCACTGAACCAATCAGAGTCTGGATGTGGCAAAACTGGAATACTTTGTTTTTTTAATTCTAAGAAAAACAATAAAAGTCAGGGTTTAGCCACTGACATTAAAGAACATAAACTAAGCCTGAAACCTTATTGCAGTCTATGAGACAATTAAAAATGACCTAATATCAGAACATCCGTCTTTACAATGCTTCATGTGTGTTGTTTTACGCTTTTTGAATCCGATTTAAAGTTGTTTCCTTTTTAAAGCGGTTACTGTCACATGTTACGCGTCATCTAATTAAATTAATAACCAATATACACGTTTAGATTGACGGCTGGACCGTTATAGTGTCACTGTAGCTGTACCCTGTCAGACTTAGCTCGTCCATGTTGGCTCAGGTTGAAGTCACTCACCCTTTTAGCGGCTCCTCTGCTACAAACTACGAAGGAAAAACGAAGCATTTCGATCCACTTTTCTCCCACAGACACGCACACTATTAAATTCCTTCTAAATTATATGGTATGTACATTATAAACGGTTCCAAACTGCAAGAAAGGTCGTGGAAGTGTTTCCTAGTGGCGTGTTGATGGCGCACGTTGATGACGTCAAAACGGCACAGCTGTACCATCTAGTGGTTGGAGGTGGTTAAAACGCCTGTTGTCTTTTCAAAGACAAGATAATAGAGGTACAATACTAATAGTTTCACATGTGAAAATGTATTATGTCATATAAGTCTTTGATATTTCACATTTGTAAAAATCCCCTAAATGTTTTTGTTTGTTTGTTTTTCAATTTCACTTTCATAAAGTGACCAAAAATACACAGAAATGAAAATAGTTTAAAATATTATACTTTCGTACAGGTGCTACAATTGTTTGTACACTGAGGGCAGAATTTGACAGGATTTTAGTTCTGCCAGTGTTGGTCAAATAAAGAAAAATCATGGCTCTAGAGATTCCTGAAACTGTACAAGCCATGACTGTCAGTATTATAATGGGACAGTGGCACAGACTGAACATAGGATAGACATTCTCACTGCTCTCTGAAACATAAAATTTGCACTAATCATCCATTTATTTATGTCAGATAGGCTGATGATACGTTCTAAACAAATCTGAAGTTCAGAATTTGATACCGACACTGCCAACAAACCTGCACAGGTGGGGGATGAGGGAAGACGAACGGTGCAGGTTATGTGGAGAGAGAGAGCAATGATGGCGTACATACTGCCGGGAAGCAAATCTGCCCTTAGCCAGGGAAGGTACTGGTGGTGCCATGACAAGGTCCTCACACTACTGGCGACACTTTGGAGCAAGAGAGGCAGAAAAAGCTCTCGTGAGACTCCCACCATCCATCATGTTCATCAGGGAGGATGAGAAACCTCTTGTGGTTCAGGGTCAAAAGGCCCAATGAAAGTTGGATGCCCCCTGATGACATCTTCACCTGTTTCAACAGCTACAGTCATTCTGAATGACTGAAGGGTAAGCACAGAGATATATGTCATAGCATTAGTGACCCAAACCATACTGTGAAAGCCTCAAATATGAACTGTATGTAAGAGTTAAGAAAGACATCAATCCAAATTTAACACATTAAGAGATTAAACAAAATAATAAATTGTTCCTTTGAATATCATAAATATTTAAAGGCAGAGATTTTTCACACTGAACTTGAATCCTTGTCTACATTTTTAATGTATCACCTAAATATTGCCAAGTGTCTGTTACCATAGGCTGAATGCCAAAAGTGCAATACTCCTGACAGCCACTAGAGGCTGACTCCAAAAAACTCAGTCACTGATTTTTTTTTCCACCAGTCAATCAATCACCAGTCTAAAGTCAGCTCTTATTATTAATAATCTGGCCTATCTGCAAAAAAAAAAAAAAAAAAGGTCAACAGGTCTGGTCTCCAATGAGATCAGCGCTGAACTCAAGTCTCATACACATTGGGCAGTGACCTCAGGTTCAAGGGTTAGACCTGTCTCCCCATGTATATCCACTTATGGTTCCAAACAACCAATATGGCCACATTCAGATACCAAACTCCTGGCTTCAAACCAACAAACCAATGAGTGAAATCAGATTTTTAAAAATTGTTGTGAAAACCGGCTACACATAAACAATTGTATGATTGGTAAACTTTTAGTTTTGTATTTTATCTTAAGAAAACAATCATGGGCTCCTACTTTACGCAAGGTACCATATGAATCAGGACCATATGTTATCAAAATGTTTTTGGAAAATTACCATAACAATATAAAAAACTGTGTCCATTGTAAACAGTTTTAATAGCTTTATTGTCACTTTGAACAATTATTCAGTTTTTATAGTTTGGCATATACTGTCAAATAAGTATACTGACATGTAATATAAAAATAACTGCATTTTTTAAATGTATTAAATCCCTACTTAAAAATATTGGCTGCAGAACTCAGCTGAAGCAAAACAAAACACTTTAATACACTCAAGTATATCTTGTACATCCCCAAATGAACATAAAAATACAGTAAATATACAAAAGCAGCAACAAAATATATTACATACCTTTTTGTAATACTACCCAAGATTATGGTATTCCTGGGTTACATACCAAATCAGGAGGTTCAAATGTTATGTACATACATACACTCTTTTCATACAGTTATGATACATCATAAACACTCATTGTATTAAAATACAGTAAAAAAAAAAAGCTGTATTTTCTTGTATAAAAGAACTACAAGAATGCTGCATTTGAATGTAGGTTTGTATCATTACAAAACTACAGAAGAGGTATTATGTACAAAGAATGAAAAAAGTTTCTAAATGTTACAACAAACATTTTAACATACAATAAATAAACCCCATAAAATAAGCAGAGTAAAATGGAAACATGAGGGCTTTGAAAGCTACACAAGGTTGGCGAAGAAGAATGATGACCCTTTGTCATTTTCACCTGGAACTTCAAGGTCCAAATTTCCTGGATTAAAGTCGAGTCCTCCCAGTGTGTTATATTTACGGTTTGGCATTTTTGGATTTTGTACTTGAGCAGGAAACGCTGTGACAAAGTATTTATCTGAACTGTCAGGCACTCGGATCTGTGCACTGCGCTCAGTGTTACCAGCTGAGACTCTGCTGGTGATTCTGGGGTCCCGCATGTCAATATTAAGTCCTGACGAGGAGATCGCTTTCCTAAAGTCGTGTGGTGCCTGGAGATCCAATTTTGAACCCCTGGCTCTAAGCACATGATTTCTTCCTGTGAAATCATCAATGTTGAGATCTGAACGACTCAAATCAATATTTTGACCTAAAACATCATCCACCACGAGGTAGCCGGACCTGACTTTGGTGCTAGGTGACATTTTGTCAGTAGGACGAAGTCTGAAATCTCCATCTACATCCAGGTCAGGCATTTTCATGTTCACACCTGTCACATCTGACCTGCGATTCTTATATGTTGGGCTTTTGAAATTTAGTGAAGGATCGTCAGTGTCCAGATCTGGAGATCTGAAATGCAGCTGTGGATTGCGTATTGCAGCTTTGGGCATGTTAAGGTCCATGTGTGGAGCAGTAACCTTTGGACCTGTAACATTTCCCCTCTTCCCTATTGGCTTCATATTCAGTTTTGCATTTGGAGGAGAAATATCCAGATCTGGGCCTCCAAATTGAGGCAGCTTCAAAGATGGCACCTGGAATCTTTGATCTGCTAAATCAAGATTAGTCACAGGACCATAAAAGTTCCCATCTGGACCTCTCATGTCAGGACTGCCTATGTTACCATCTATTCCAAAATCAGGGCGTTTTGCATTGAGGTCCAGCTTGGGACCCTTGAAACTGCCATTAGGTAAGTCTAAATCGGACAAACTTACACCAGGGTCTTTCAATTTAGGTCCTGAAAGATTCATGTCTGGTAGTTTTGCCTTAGGTCCAGAGAGATTGAGGTCTGGTGTATTTAAACTTGGCATCTTTAATTTTCCTTTTGGACCATTGGTATCTAAATTTGGGATATTCAAGTCCGGCCCTTGTAGGTCCCCATTTAAGTCAATGTCGGGGCCTTTAGGCATCTTGACTTTGGGCTTTTTGAACTTTGCATCAGGAAAACCAATGTTGATATCTGGAGTGTTCAGGTCTAACTTTGGAGCTTTAAGGTCAATATCTGGTACGCCTAGCCTGGGAGCATCAAGTCCACCTTTCAACTTTGGAGCTTTGAGGTTCAAATCTGGAGCTTTCAGATCTGAATTTAATTTCAAATTTGGTCCTTTTGGTAATTTTGCGTTAAGATCCGGCGGAGTGAGATCAATGTTTGAGCCATCTAACTTTGGACCAGAAAATCCCACATCTGGCATTTTTAAATGTGGCATTTTAAATTTCCCTGATGGGCTGCCAAAGTCAACATCTGGCATTTCAAAGCCAGGGTTAGAGCCTTTGAGGTTGAGGTTTGGTGCACTCATGTCAAAATCTGGACCATCTAAGTTGCCATCAATCTCAGGTCCTTTTAGGTTTGGTAAGTTAACTTTTGGCATCTTGAGTTTGGGCATTTTCAGCTTTGTTTTTGGTGAACCAATGTTGACATCTGGAGTATTCACATTTAATTTTGGCGCTTTAAGGTCCATGTTTGGCAAGTCCAAGTTAGGGGCATCAATTCCACCCTTTATCTTTGGACCTTTCAGACTCCAATCAGGTGACTTCAGATCTGCATTCAAGTCCATATTTGGTCCTTTAGGCATTTTCAACTTGCCTGAGGGAGCATTAATATCCCAGTCTGGACTACGAAGCTCTGGCCCTTTCAGTTTGCCTGATGGCATGTCTAAGTTGAGCTTTGGGGCATTAAGATCTAGTTTGGGGTTTTTGAGGTCAATTTTCGGCAAGTTTAAGTTTGGTGCTTTTAAACCACCACCAAGATTGGGACCAGAAATATCTAGGTCAGGTGTTTTGAGGTCCAAGTTAGGACCATCTAATTTTGGACCAGAAAGCCCAAAATCAGGAAAGTTTGGTTTTTTGAATTTGCCAGATGGACCACCAATATCTAGATCAGCTTGAGGACCTTTGAGGTCGACACTAGGAGCATTTATGTCGAAATCTGGACCATCTAAGTTGCCTTCAATCTCAGGTTTTTTGAAGCCTGGAAGACTAAATTTGGGCATCTTGAGTTTGGGCATTTTCAGCTTTGTTTTTGGTGAACCAATGTTGACATCTGGTGTATTCATATTCAATTTGGATGCTTTAAGGTCCATGTTTGGCAAGTCCAAGTTAGGGGTATCAATTCCACCCTTTATCTTTGGACCTTTCAGACTCCAATCTGGTGACTTCAGATCTGCATTCATGTCCAGATTTGGTCCTTTAGGCAATGTACCTGAAAGATTCAATTTAGGCATTTTCAACTTGCCCGAGGGAGCATTAACATCCCAGTCTGGACTCGGAAGCTCTGGCCCTTTAAGTTTGCCTGATGGCATGTCTAAGTTGAGCTTTGGAGCATTAAGATCCAGTTTGGGGTTTTTGAGATCAATTTTCGGCAGGTTTAAGTTTGGTGCTTTTAAACCACCACCAAGATTGGGACCAGAAATATCTAGGTCAGGTGTTTTGAGGTCCAGATTAGGACCATCTAACTTTGGACCAGAAAGCCCAAAATCAGGCAGGTTCAAGTTTGGCTTTTTTAATTTTCCAGATGGACCACCAATATCTAGATCAGCTTTAGGACCTTTGAGGTTGACATTGGGTGCATTTATGTCAAAATCTGGACCATCTAAGTTGCCATCAAGCTCAGGTCCTTTTAATCCTGGAAGACTAAATTTGGGCATCTTGAGTTTGGGCATTTTCAGCTTTGTTTTTGGTGAACCAATGTTGACATCTGGAGTGTTTACATTCAATTTTGGAGCATTAAGGTCCATGTTTGGCAAGTCCAAGTTAGGGGTATCAATTCCACCCTTTATCTTTGGACCTTTCAGACTCCAATCTGGTGACTTCAGATCTGCATTCATGTCCAGATTTGGTCCTTTAGGCAATGTA